>JAYMFT010064454.1:0-14791 GCA_038088735.1 Panulirus argus | reverse complement strand
GCCTGGAAGGTAGTCTGGGAGGCAGGTGGTGTCCAGGAGGGCCTGGAAGGTAGTCTGGGAGGCAGGTGGTGTCCAGGAGGGCCTGGAAGGTAGTCTGGGAGGCAGGTGGTGTCCAGGAGGGCCTGGAAGGTAGTCTGGGAGGCAGGTGGTGTCCAGGTGGGCCTGGAAGGTAGGCTGGGGGGCAGGTTGTGTCCAGGTGGGCCTGGAAGGTAGCCTGGGAGGCAGGTGGCGTTAGGGTCGGGTTGTCTCCGGTAGCTGGCCAAGCGGTCATCACCCCAGCTGATCTGTTGCTCCACCACAGGAGAGGTGGTCAACACAGAGCCAGGACAGAGGCTGCCTCTTCCTACCCTCGACCCTTCCCGTGTGTGTGTGTACTGTCATCTCCCCAGTATTCAGGTGGCTCCCCTGCACCCCATCCTGCAGCCTATCATGAAGCAGAGCAGCCCCTGGACCTGCCCTCACCCCATCGTCCTCTTCCCCTGCTCCCCTTCCCTTCTTTATCACCCTCTTGCCTCGCCTCTCACTCCCAGCACACCAGGTATTCGCCCCGCTGCTCCCACCAACGCAATACTCTCCCCGTGCCAGACCTCCGCCCCCCTCCCCCCGGGCGGTAGACTTTTATCAAGTGTTGTAGCTGCCGTTCTGCACCACAGACCTGCCTGCACCTGAGGAACACTTTCTCTCTACCAACGCTCGCCCGTTCTCCCCTCCATCTGAGGCGTCCCACGGGCCAGGGGTGGCAGATTTATCCTCCATTTGGTCATATTCGTTTGTTTTTATTACCCGGCGGTTCCCCCGCCCGTCCTCATGCAAGATGCAGGAGGTGCTGGAGCGGGCCACACTGCTTCACTCGTCTCGAACCCCGGGGTATCGAGGACCACTGCTTCACTTTGTCTCGAACCCCAGCCACAGAGGAACACTGCAGGTAACACTGCTTCACCAGTCTCGAACACCAAGTGAAGCATCTGGTGGTACTCCCATGAAGCACCGCAACGTCTCACTGGCTCCAGCGTGGTAGCACGATACACGCTGTCAACGAACAGGCTCCCCGGCCCCTGTGCGGGTCAACAACACAGTCTCATTATTCTGAAGCATAATTCCCTGCTTGGCCAGGGAGGGCGAGGTCCGCAGTGCAACGATAAGACCTTTGGGGACGATGCCTTAAGGGTCAGGCCAAAGGTCACGACCTCTGTACCAGAGAATGACACCACGGCGCTAATTGAGGGGGGGGGGGATAATGGAATGCAAGGTCAGAAACGGAGGAACAGACACGCGTGGCGCATGCGCGACCCCACCGCAACTGAAACGTCACGCACATTAACATGAAGCATGACGGCAGTACACTGCACTATGGACGGGGAAACACGTTATAGTTTACTGAGAACAGGACACTCATGGATCCCCCCCGTGTCCTAAGACATACACCTCTCCCTGGTTGGACGCCTGCCGGTAACCCCAGTCATAATCCGGTGTAAACCTCTGACAACTTACCTCAAGCGATGGCGTTCTTGATGAGGTCGAATTCCTTGCCGCCAACTCACCAGGGTCTCGTTATAAGCTATTATTTCAATTTGTCCACTAAGTCTGGCGAATGACTTGTTATGCCTAGCTCACGTCGTAGCTTGTGGGGTGGTAAACTGTCATATGCATCTGGGAAGAATGTACAACCATGAACCGATTCACAGACTCTCGACATTTCGACAGCAGAAACCTTACTGCCTTTACTCCTGCACTTCTGTTTCCATGAGATCTCATAATAATAAGATAAGATACTGAATCATTCTTGTGCAGGAAAGAATATAATGCTCTAGCACTCTGGTGGTTGGATGATATAATAACAGGGAAGACTAACTCATTCTTGTACGAAATGGAATATAACGCTCTGGCCCTCTGGTGGACGGGTGATCGTTAACTCTTCCCAGAATGCTCTAGGGTTTGAACAACAGACTATCTTCTATTGATTATTACATTTCTTCATTCATATCGTCTGTTTACAGTTTTGCAAGCTTAATTACAGGATAAATAATATAGTTTAGATTTGTTCAAACATATAATCAGATGTTTCTTAAGCTAGTAACATTTAAAGCGTAAATACTGATTTTCTTTGCAACGTTCTTGAGAACAACGATGTGTTGAAGGATTTCCCGCCGGGTTTATTATAATGGCCTCCAGCAGGGCCCGACGCGGCTCGTTCCTTTGTGTGTTTTACTCCAGTGACGCCGATCGTTAGGGAAACAAATTTCGTTCTTGTTTCAATATATTCTCTGTGTACAATGAGAGTGAATACGATTCTAGGCAGTACGATCAATGACGCTAATGCATAAATTACCAAAATGTATGTGAAATGAGGAAAGAACGATTCGAAACATCGCCTGGAGGGAACTGTTTAATTTCCAGGGACGCCAATGGAAGCCATTCCTGCCTGTCAACATGACGACCAAACATTCCAGCCTCTGACGTCACAAGTAATAACTAACATTTTATGACCAGCAAATGAAGGTAAATAACGTCAAACGTTGCAGGGGGCTGTGCCACGTTGCGCCACACGCGTGTGCGCTAGCCAGTTGTGAGCCTGGATAGCGAAGGTGGCGTGTGTCCGTCAGTAACGTGTGTCTCACTACGGAACTCTGCCTCGTCTTGTGTGTGTCCTTTACACTCGACACAGGACGTCTTTGCAGTGCTAAAGTGAACTTTTTCATATTACTTTCACCCTCAATACGCCTTAACATTTTGATATGCAGCGTCAATCGCTGAATTTCAAGTTATTTCCCTCCAAAAATATACATGATATACAAATGTTATCCGAATATATCAAGGAATAAAGTATTGAAAATGAACTGAACAACATTTGTCAGCATGAGTTGCGGGAGCCGCTGTCTGTTGGACCCGGACACCCAGGCCAAGGCAACCAGACCCCTACAATCAAATTTATATACCAATTTTCAAAACACAGCCACCAGAGGAGAGGCTGGGGAGTGGCAGGAAAATATGTATAACGGAGAAGAGGAGGTTCAGACCTAAGATCAACGTTGGAGAAACTATATGCTTAAATAATAGATAAATGAAAGACATGATGAGGTATTATATTCATCATCACTCCACATAATCAAAGTTTCAAAATTCTATTTTCAAGTTACTCTTCAGTAAGTTCTAATTATAAAGGTGTTCAACATTTTACCAACGGGATCATTAGCATTTACATATACTTTTCTGTTTGAATAAAAAAATCATATACTGAAGCATAAAACATCTGAAATTAATTTAGATATAAATTCCGGCACGCAGCGCACCGCCGCCAAGCGTTCCTCCCGCCAGTTGGAATGGGACCCGCACCAAACAGACACCCCTCCCCACCTCCATGTGCTAACTGCTTCATATTGAGACGTGATACAACGGTAATTACCAGTGAAAGTCTTCTCTCCTTCCTCTTAATTACCATCAACCACCAGTTACCCGACAGAGAGACTGATTCATTAAACAGGAGTCCCATCACCAGGCTACCGGGCTCTCGAAAATGCGCCACACTCGATGACGGGTTCCATTCCCGCCGCAGTTTGGACGGCCATTACCGGTGTGGGAGGCGGGCGAATGGATTTGGCACCATCGACTAATGGCATTAATGGGATGTTAATTTCAAGAAGACCATCAAGTCTTTAACCGGCCAGTTATTCCACTCCAAACTATGATCAGCCTAACGATCACTGACCCGCCAATCACTTCCCCCAGCCGGCTGTCCGCTGGTCTGCATTCATACGTCTCTGTATCATGGCTGCTGACCTGACGATGTTGAGCTCTAATGACGATGACGTGCGGAGCCTCCTGACGCTGCTGACGCTGACGCGGTGCCAGACACCATTAAGCTGTATGAGAGGCGACCATGATAGCCAAAGATAAGCTGATGTTACGAACCAAGAGAAGAAAAGCTTAGCACCTGTGAAATACACCCGGACGCTCAAGCTCAGTCAACGAGCGGGACGGTTCGACCCTTGGTATGATGCCTGGTGTGTGACCTCAGTCTTCAAGGGTCATGTCAAAGGTCAGGCCATCATATCCATATCGCCAGTGCGTATCATCGTTGTGCTGCTACGGAGACCACTGTCAATAATAATCCTAGATTCAGTGACCCGTCACGAAAATCAGCTTTAAGTGGGCAAAATAATTCCACGATTCCATGGCTTCGTCGACATTTTCGATCCGATACAAAGGCGCCATCTATTGCAAAACCTGAGGGTTAATCACCTTCACTCCTTCCCAGTTGCACGGGGGACACCGACCCAAGGGAGGGGGAGGGGTCCCACCGGTGCTGACGACGTCTCCACCCCCTACCCTGCTAATGTTGAGGGAAGGAAGTGAGGAAAACGGAGATAAAGAAAACGACATGCGTCGCTTGCCCCCGCAGCCGGGACGCAAGTACGGTAATAAAACTCGAACAGAAAGAAAATGGTGTGTGTGTGTGTGTTCCTGCTGTAAGGGAAGGTACAGCCACGGTAATAAAACTCGAGAAACAGAACGATAACATCGAAAAAGAAAACGGTGTTTCCCCCTCTCTCTGCAGGGGAGACACCAGTAATAAAACTACTCGGGAAAGAAAACGGTCTCTCTCTCTCCCTCTCTCTCAGAGGGGAGACGGGTAATAAAGCTACAGTGTGAGGGGAGGAGGCAGGCTGCTGCCAGGCCCAGACCTCCCCCCCCCCCAGATTCACTGCTGGGGTTAGTGATGGGGTTTTCCAGGTGGTAATGTCGCTGGGGGAGACCTGCTTTATGAGGGGACGACTCGCACCTGCTTACTGATCTCTCGTGCTGGAGGGGGAAGGAGGGGGGGGGGGAGGACGCTGGGGAGGGATGTTGGTGTGAATGATGGCGGAGATGTTATTACTGGCGGTGGTGGTGGTGGTGGAGATTGGGACCTTGTTGTACGCCAACATTTTGGTTCCTCACCAGCTAATGACAGGGGGCCCTGTGTGTGTGTGTGTGTATGTGTGATTACCTGTTTGTATCGTACGGAGAAGGAAATTTTCAGCCGTGGGCCCCATTTCTTGAACATACAACATCTTAAATCTCTGTAAGCCGTCCGCATTAACCAGGTCCTCAGTCATTTTGTTCCATTTCTCCACTACACTTATACTACACAAGTATTTCTTTACGTCATATAATTTTTAACAAATTTCTTGCTTAATTTCATGTTACGTCCGTCCTATGGGTGCCTGCTGAAGTCTTCGGGAGAAGCGCAATCCTTACATGGAAGAACTGTCCACTGTCTACGTCATCAAACTAGTTTAAAAATGGAAAATGTTGTGATCAAGTCACTCCTCACTCTTCTCTCTTTCATGTGGGTAACTTTATGGCCTCTAACCTCTCATGTAACTCAAATACCATCTTTGTTGCCCTCTTGTCGACTTTCTCTATTGGCTCTTTGTGCTTCTTTAGGTACGGTGACCAAACTTGAGAAACATATTCTAGAGCTGGCCTTATGTAGGATGAGAACAGTTGGCTGAATATTTCCTTATCCATATACTTGGAAGCAATACCAATATTTGCCAGTAGACAGTTGGTCTCTTTAATTAATATCTTGATGTGGGACTCCGGTGACTGGTCAGGTATGACGATAACTTATAAGTCCCTTACACACACACACACACACACACACACACATACACTCACACACACACATGCACACACACACACCACCACACCCCCTCCACACACACCAGATGGCACCGCACGTTTGATAAGCAATATTGCCTCCGCCTCCCATCAGGGGTTCATCAAGGGCGGCCAGCGGTGATTACTAGGGGCGGCAGTGCCAGTGTCGCATGTGGCACCTGCCGCCCCCTGGCACCTGGCACCACCGCGCCAGGAGCACAGGAGGGAGGGGACGATGTTGTGTGGACCATACACAGGTCGGGGGGAAGAAGGAACACCAGATGGCTCCCTTCCTGGGTCCTTCCACTGCAAGGTACGTCTGGGATGGTAGTTCCGTTACGTCCTCGGTCCCGTGACGCTAGTGACGTCGTAGCGTCAGCCTGGTCCCCTCCTGACCCTCCATGACCCGTGCACAGCCCGGGACTTGGTGTGTGTGTGTTGGGGGGGGGGGCCGAACCCGTGTCTTGACGCACACACGCCGGTCGGGAGATCATGCTAATGTCCCCGACGGTCCGGAAGAACCAAAAGCCTCATTATCTTTGGGTCTTTTCCGGTCCGGGTCCGGCGCGGCGCGGGACGTGAAGGACCCGACAGCCGTGTCAAGCCGCGTCGCCTCCGGCGTTCCGCTGACCGCGCCCCACCGCGCCTCCTGCAGCACTATCTGACGGAGGAGACGAAGCGGAAGAAGAATAAACAATAGGAGAGAAAAGAGACGGAAGCCCCACGAGAAGAGACCAGACGATGGCGGGTCAGGATGAGGGACGGTATAAGGATATACTACAGGAGGGAAGTACCGTTATCAGGAGCAGAGATAACACCAGGATAAGAGGGATCGATAGGAATTATTGACCTAAGGGCAGGTCTGACCCAGGCCGACCCCTGCCCCAGGGGAAGTTCTGACACAACTAAACCCGGCCCCAGGGGAAGGTCTGACCCAGGCTGACCTCAGCCCCATGGGAGGCCTGACCCTGGCTGACCTGCGGCACACGGCAGGTGCTGCCCAGCCCCGACATCTTCACCAACACATCCAGAGATCGACCTGTGTGCCTCACAGCTGTAACAAGTTTTAGTCTCCCCGTGCATCTGTTACCCTCCCCTACACCTGTTACTCTCCCCGTGCACTTGCCTTTGCCCTCTGTTTAATTTTGGGGTAGAGCAGCAGCCAACAGTCACTACCATTCGATGACTGGTTTCGTTCCAGGCCTGCTTCAGCTTCTGTTCCAGGCCTCTTCCTGCTTCCCCGTTCCAGGGCTCCCGCGGCTTGGCTCTTCCCCTGGTTTATCGCAGCCTTCCATCCTACTCTCCCCTTTAATCCAGTAATATTTACCCCGGACATTCATCAGCCGGCGTTCCTGCCATTATTACGGCGGCCTCAGGGGAGGGGGAGGGAAGGGGAGGGGGGAGGGAGGGGTGACGATAGGGCGTTTGATGCGACTTGACTTAAGATGCGAAGACATGGCGGCCAAGCTGGGCCAGCCTGTCTCCTGATGCTGAACCTGACGCGGTACGAGGTGGGTCAAGGCCGGGTCCTTATGCTCAAGGGCCGTACCGTCATGTTAAACGGTCGTACCGCCCTCCTTCAGGGTTGTACCGTCGTGCTTGGGGATCGTACCGTCATGTTCAAGGGTCGTAACGCCATGCTCCAGAGCCGTACCGTCGTGCTCATGGATCGTACCGTCATGATTAAGGGCTGCACCGTCCTGGTCAAGGGTCGTACCATCATGACCAAGGCCACGTTGTCATGTTCAAGGGCCTTACCTTCGAGTTCAGAGAGTTCATAGCAATATATTAACTTTTTTTTGTTCAAATTTCTCTTTCCAGATAACATGACTGGAATCAATACTTCTGGCAGCAGTAATGTTCCATGGAAACAGGAAACAACAATACTTCCAGCAGCAGTACTGCTCCAGGGAGGCGTGTGACCTTTCGCCCGCACCATGTCAGCAAGTCACAAGGCCAAAGCCCCGACAGTCAACCTGCTGAAGGCGGAATAAAACATTATTTAATCGGTTTACCCATTTTTCCCACCGCCTCCCTCTACACAAATCCGCAAATATGGATTCACAACACCTGGCGAAGGGAAGCCAGTGTTGTTAGTACCGCGACAGACGTCGAAGTTGTTACGTCCATAAAGTGGTGAGGAGGGAGAGGCAGCAGGACATCACCAGTAGGAGGATAGCACTAGTAGGAGGATATCACCAGCAGCAGGAGGACATCACCAGCAAGAGGATAGCACCAGCAGGAGGACATCACCAGCAGGAGGATATCACCAGCAGGAGGATAGCACCAGCAGGAGGACATCACCAGCAGCAGGATATCACCAGCAGGAGGATAGCACCAGCAGGAGGACATCATCAGCAGGAGGATATCACCAGCAGCAGGAGGACATCACCAGCAGGAGGACGTCACCAGTAGCAGGAGGACATCAGCAGCAGGGGGAGAGGGGCAGCAGTGGCGATGATAGCCAACACAGGAGGTACGGCTGGCAACACTGGCCGGGGTTGTGAGGTGCCCGGGCTACCCTCATATCTTCCTCATTACACAGGAAGAGCAACGGGACTACAGCAGAAGGTGCCCAGGGCCCTCCCGCCTACAGAGCCTCCCTAGGCCGTTCTTCTCAGGTATACTTTATACTGGCGTCGGGGGCTGCTCTTCAACCACGCAGGCCGGTTTGCAAACAAGTCTCCCTGCTGGTGGCCTGGCCTTACGCATGACACATCCTTACTGGTGTGGTGCACCCCGACGGTGGGCGGACGTCTGCTCTCATGGGGTTTGTAATCTCCATACTGTACCCGGTCTCCCGTCCCAGCCGGGGATGACCTTCGTATTAGCGGTAGGGACCGGCTCTTCTCCAGGTCGTCCAGGTAAATCTTACGATGACCCATTCCTCTTGAGGGGAGGGGGGGCTCCTGAGGAGGACAGGACTGTATCTGAACTTCCAGCTTACCCCAGTTGTACTGGGATTTCTAGCCTACTCCGGCAGTTTATGTAGAGGTTCTCTATCTTACCCCAGCAGTTTATGTAGGGGTTCTCTATCCTACCCCAGCAGTTTATGTAGAGGTTCTCTATTCTACCAGCACTTTATGTAGGGGTTTTCTATCCTACCCCAGCAGTTTATGTAGAGGTTCTCTATTCTACCAGCAGTTTATGTAGGGGTTTTCTATCCTACCCCAGCAGTTTATGTAGAGGTTCTCTATCCTACCAGCAGTTTATGTAGGGGTTTTCTATCCTACCACAGCAGTTAAATGCGTTAAAGTGGGTTGGTGAACGAGGTGTGGCCGCTTGGTCTCCCCGGCCAGGGCCGCCCCACCAGACAACAACTTCAGGAGAGATTAAATTCCTCACACATCACTGGCGGGTCAGCAGCCTGCTGCCGTCCGTCTCCTCCTGCTTCATTGCCGGCCGAGGCTCCCCTCTGCTCCTGACAGAGGAACCATCTCCTTTAGGGACCCCGTCCAACACCCCCGCACAGGTCCAGGGGTGAACGATGTTCTCCGTTGCCCCTAGCCCACTAGCACCACCCAACCTGCCAAACAAACTAGTCCACCACAACCACACACCGGCAGGCCGCAACTAGGCAACCTATCACCTGGCGTTGGGTTTGGTCCTTTGGTGAGTTGAGGTGTTGGTCAACCAAGTTGTTGGAGGCCTCGTTCTGTAGGCCTTCGTAACTACTGCAGCCTGGCTGGCCTGGTACACTGTAAATACCTAACCCGAACCATCTTAAATTTCTCCATCGTCCATCCCATAGTGTTTCTGCAGACAGTGTGCTGCACAGTCTAAGGCCCCGGACCTTAAAGGTATTTACTCTTGTTTATCGCATCTTTTGATGTCAGCGGTAATGTTGTACAGTCTTCCACGACTGTTGTGTCAATTGGGAACTATTTTCTCAGTGTTTTCGAGAATCATGCCTTCCAGGATTTTCCAAGTGCAGATTCTGATACACCTTCCCCGCCTGCACTCCACAGTATAGACAGCTTCAGTGATTTCAGAAGTTCTCAGGAGCTCAGATCCTTAACTATTAATGTTGGCTGTGGGAGATTTTTTAATACACTCTAACTGCAGTTTCTCCTCCCTATGATGGTATGTTACCTGGTAACAGTATCCTAAATGTGAGAGTATCAGTATTTGAAAAAGCGTCACCGGTGGATTTTCCTCCCTTTTCTTGAAGGTCCGCAAGATCCATCCCATCATCTTTTTGGTAGAGGCAACTGTTGCCTTGTTTGTTCGCTGAAGGTGAGGTCGTGAAACATTGCGACTTCGAGGTCCTTCACATTATTCAGTCGCGGTATGGTTTTGTCTGTATCACTCCGGTATCCTGCCGTCATGACAAAATCTTGTAGGTGCTTGTAGGTAGCGCAGTTAAGAATATTCCCCAATTACAAAAACATATTTTTGGTCCAGTGGAAGACTTGGTTTGTCTTTTGAGGTTTCATATTGCCTTCTGCTGATGAGATTTTCATACCTTTTTCTCGTATCATCTGCACATGATGATATGAGTTGTGTCAATGTCAGTTATAACAAGAATGACGAACAGGAGGGGCGCAAGTACAGTTCCTTGGGGGACTGAGCTTTATGCCGTGGAGGCGATGGAAATACTCTAATTCACGATAATGTGTTGTGACCCGTTACTTAAAAGGTTATATATCCATCTTATAGTTTTCCCTATTATTCCCATTTCATGCATTCTGTGTGCTGTGACTCCATGGCCATATTCATCAAAGGCTTTTGCGAAGTCTGGGTGTCCCACAATACCGGAGCCTCCATGACTGTATGCAAATTAATGGTCTAGCAACTGCGGGAGGCAAGATCTCCCCTCGCCCCAAACCATGTTGTCCTGGGTTGGGGAGGTAACTTGATCCCACAAAGTTAGTCCATTTACATCTGAAGACGCTCTCTAAGATTTTAATAACGTGTGATGTCAGCGATATCGGTCGACATTATTTTTCTTTTGTGAGAAAGCTTTGCTTCCTCCATTCTGGAGTGGGGAGTTGTGTTCCAGCTTCATACTCTCGGGGATGATGCCAGAATAGACTTTTTCTCCAGAGAATATTCAGCGCTCGTGCAAGAGACGTGTTGCATCTATTTTTGAAGACAGAGTTCCAGCGGTCCGGTCCAGGGGCAAGAGTGGTGGTTCTCAATGGCTCTCTCAAAAATCCTGCAGGAGGTACGAGATCTGTTGGTGTACCACAGGGGGAATCGGGTCGCTCAGGAGAACCAAGTCCGTTGGGTCGTTTATCATGAAGGTTTTGGCTCACTGAACACCGACTCACAGTATTGTCTCTGGTATTATTCCCGCCTCCTGACAACCATCCAATGTTGTCTTCAGTGGGCCAATGGAATAAGTGGTCCTCTATATGCACGTCGTATGAGATAAAAGTATCTCATTCTTCGTTCCCTGTTACTGTTGGCTTTCTCGCCTTCTGCCCGGATCCTGTGTAACCTTTTCAGTTTCCTATCTGCGTATGTTCGTTAGTTCGTCTGACGGATTTTCTCCCCATCTGCTGGGGTGAGGCGTGACTGGTTCAAGTGTTCGACTCGTATTCGCCTCCTCCATAGGAAGCGTCTTTCCTCATTCTAGTCTAAACCGCTTGTACTTCATTTCACTGGCACATGAGAGTTGCAGTGTCCGGAGTGCTTCTGATGTCATACAATCAACCCGCTCCTCTGCTGCTCCCACATTCGGGAAGGTTTCCCATTGTGGTGCCGGCATCTCACTGATTACTTCCTACCATTTTATCTCTTTACTGATATTGCTGAATTCACCTCCATGGTGGCTGGCGTTTCTTCCCGACGGTTTAGAATTTATACTTTGCGCTTTTGTCAGGTTCATCCCAGATGGGATTTACAGCGACCACGTTGTTCCCAACCCGATCACATCTCATGTGTGGTACGTTCAAGTCCCCGAAGGAGATTATGTCTGGCGCTGCCGGGCACAGCCAGCCCCACGGCCCTGAGGCCCAGGTGGGGCGGGCGGACGACACCAAGACCCAGCTACCAAACTGGCTGGCTGCCTACTACGCTGGGCTTTTGCTCCGTGCGTCGCTCGTGCTTACCTGAGGGCGGGGGTACCAGAGAGACGCCGTGTTTACCGAGGGACGCGAAGTTGGCGGCGTTAGTGTGACGCACGTCAAGGAAATGACCAGATCCCAGACGTGCGTCCAGGAGACGTGTGGACGCGTTCAGCAACCACGAGTTGGAGGAAATCAAATCGTGAGAAGTAACACGACTTATAACGAGTCATCCTACACACTGACCTCACACTCAGCCTCTCGTACACGACCAGTACCTCCCCCCGTCCACCAGGTGGTCTGACCTCTGACCTTACCCTCAGGGGTCGTGAGCTCATTACATATTCCTACTTACTTCATAACGAAGTGCAGGAGCAGCGCTGTATCTGCCATCACATGTAACATAAACCGACCCGACACCAGGAAGTTTATCCGTAGCTATAAGTGGTATAAACTGCCGTTCCAGGCGCCACACTCACACACTCTCCTGTCGCACTTACGCACTCTAATGACGCACTCACACACTCCCCTACCACAGTCACACACACTCATCCTCCCGCCACATTCATTTTCCCTACATTCACGCACTCCCCAGCCGCACTCTCACACACTTTCCTGTCACATACACACACACACACACACACACTCTTCCACTACGTGCACACACCCTTATGTAGCGCCCACACACTCTCCTACCGGCTTCAAATTGACATAGATAAACTGATGCATTGGGCCCACAGGTGGCAAATAAATCTTAATATTGATAAGTGCAACACAGTTTTGCATATCGGTGGTAAAAATGAAAAAGGCAAACTACGGTATGAATTCTGTTGAACCACAAAATGTGAATGAGGAAAAAGGACAATGTGTTAACAATCTCTGGTGACCTGAAGCCAAGTAAGTAGTGTACACAAGCAGTAAAGAGGGGGAACAACTGGTAGGGTGGTCGAATCTATGTTCAGGGAAATTATCCTGACTTTATCACTAGCTGAGTACAGAGGCGAGCTGCCAAGATGAATCCCGGACTGAGAAACATCTCCTATGAGAACCGTCTCGGTGACACATATCTATTTACCTCAGAAAACAGAAGATTAAGAGGCGATGTACGAGAGGGAGTCAAAATGATCTAACGTAATGATAGATTCGTCTGATTTCACTCGTAGTAATGGATGCAAACTCGTGGGCAAACGTTTTACCTCGAATGAGGCGAAGTGCTTTATCTTCAACAGGATCGTTAATACATGGAATGATTCACCGATTACAGTGGTTAAAAGCAGTACCATCCTACATGCGTTCAGGAACAGATCTGATGAATATTTCGCTTCAGATCCATGACCGACATTATGTGCGCCAGCATTTTGATATGAAAAGATTACAGACTTTTGTCTCTGCAACACCAGTGTGTCCTGTTCCACATCTCCTCCACCACCACAAATAACCATATTGGGACCCAGAGGTCTGCTGCTGTTTCAATTCATTTGTATTCCTTGTTTACCGCACTCACATACACACTCTCCCGCTACACTCAGTCTCACTCTCCTGCTGAACTCATGTACTTACTCTCTCACCGGTCTCACGCATGCTCCTAATACTACTACTACTACTACATACGCTCCCTTCATACTCACACACTCTCTCCCTTCACCCCCCACTCACACACCCTGCCGCCGCACTCTCACACACTCCTCCCCCAGCACTTACAGAACATGTTACAACGTGTGAGTGACGTTGGCCACCACTCCACCCGGTGGGGAGTGGAGGGGGCATGGTTGTGGAGGGGGCAGACGGCATGGGAGGCATTCAGAGGTGTATACAGGGGCGACGAACGAGTGAGAGGCTGGGAGAGTACGAACCCGAACAACAATAACATGGAAGGAACCCAGTGTGTGCGAGAGGGGACAGCGTCAAGAGACCAAAAGTTGTGAGGGCAAGGGTGAGGTTTACCTAAGGTAAACCTTACCAGGGTTTACCTTGGGTATACCTTACGATGGTTTCGGAGGTGTTCTTACCCACCCCACAGGTCGTTGCGTCTCTGCTCAACCAGGCTGTTGTTGGCTGGTCTGGCGCACTGCATGAACTCGTCCTGAACGTTTTTGAAATGTCTCTCTCTACCGCGCGGCCCAGGGCTGTGATTGGCTGTAGGTCATGTGTTGCACAATCTTGGGCCCCGGATGTTACAGGTGTTGTGTATCGTTTTGTGTTTATCGCGTGTTTTTTTTTTTTCAGAGGTAAGTCTTATAGTTTCTGACGGCTGTCGTCCCAACAGGGAACTATAACAGAGCTTTGAAGGTGGAATCAACCAACATTATGAACAGAAGAAGCATGGAACGAGACTAACGAGGGAGATTATAGCGAATAACACCAAAATCATTACCAGTTGCAGAGATCGGGGGAAACTACAGATATCAGAAGCCATTCACGTTAGAGAGAAAACACCTGTCATCAACATCCAGACAAAACATGACCACCGCCGAACGGCTCTTCGACGGCCCGCCAATTGGATGTAGACCTAACGCCGTTTTAGAGCAGGGGGAACGCGTCACTGATCCGCCACAAGCTACTGAGTCCGCCATTTCTGGACAGCAAGAACGAAGCGCTGACCAACCCAGTCCCGGGTTACGAAGGTCAAAGAGAGTCAGACGAGCCCAACCTGACCTCGACGCCAAACCTGGACAATAACGATCTCGCTTGATGGACTGTCTAGACTCCTACTTTGTATAAGATTATTCTTCTGTGTTTCTTCAATGTAAGTTTTTCTAGATTTCTATAACCATATTTTGTACCTAGGTTGCAGATCATACTTCCCGTCATGATATTGTTAATCTGTATGGCATACAATGTTTTCCCTTACTTTTTATGTCTGAGTACTGTGATTTGTTTCTCATATACATGCTATTTGCATTTTACATTCTATATCCAAGTTTTGTGACGCAGTTTTTCTCTCTTTTTTGTAGATTCCTAATGATGCCTCTGTGACGGCGAAAGCCTGATGGAAACAAGATGGATAATTTTGGACAACTGGTGTTTGAGCACACACCTAATGGTAAAACAGTATTGCGAAAATTAAAGAACATAAAAAAGATGGTTAATAACTGTATATATGCTGTCGTATTCAGTTATATGTGCATATATATATA
>JAYMFT010064443.1:0-14791 GCA_038088735.1 Panulirus argus | reverse complement strand
GGGTCAAGTTTGGAAGTTAGCCTGGGACAGTTTATAAGTCGGATTGCTTTCGACTCAACTCTGTCAAGTAAGAAAACAGAGCTAGAACCACCCCAAATGTGAGAGCAGTACTCCATATAAGGATGAATCAACCCCTTGCATAAACGGAGCAACTATTCAGAAGAGAAAAAGTTTCGACATCTAAACAGGACACCCAGTTTCTTAGAAGCAGACTTAGTTATTCCCGTAATGTGGGTTTTTTAAGAATGAGTGGATGTTAAAGAAATACCAGTAATGTTCATTGAGTCAGGAGGTGGAATTAACCGTCAAAGGAGAGATGAGAGTTGCGGTGAGTTTTCGATAGAGAAATGGGTAGAAACTGGGTCTTGGAGACATTAAACTTAACAAGATTTTGTGTACCCCACTGAGATATCCTATCCAAGTCTGAGTTTATTGTGGAAGCTGTGTCAAGGCGACATGCAGATCGAGTGAGAGAACTGAAGGATGTGGATGAAAGCAGTGTTGAGTCGTCAGCATATGAGTGCCTTGGATTATTTGTAGTGGAGGGGAAATTGTTGAAATAAAGGAGAAAAAGTGTAGGGAACAGGACAGGACCTTGAGGGACACCGCTGTTGATGGAGAAAAGTGGGAAGGCTGGTCCATCAACAACCACAGAGATAGATCGGCCAGAGAGGAAGCTAGATATGAAGAAGCAAAGTGAGAGAGGGAAGTCAAAAGAGGGCAGCTTAGAAATGAAACCCCGATGTCACGCTTGTCAAAAGCCTTAGATATTTCAAGGGCAACTACACAGGACTACCCCAGAATCTTTCAGGGATGATGACCAGACATTAGTAAGATAGGAAAGAATATCACCAATGGATCTCGCCTTACGGAATCCATACTGGTGATCAGAGAGAAGACTGTGATTTTTCGGTGTTGCTGGTAGGAAGATATTGGTTGTAGACGGTAGGTTAGATGGGGAGGGTCTCAAGCGTGACGCTGCTGCCATCAGTTGGGTAGGTCTGAACGCCTCGTGGTAAAGCGACTGATAACTTTTGGTGTGATAAAGGCTCCGGTGACAGTCAAAAATCTGGAGTGAAGGTAAGACAAGTATAAGAAAAAAGGAAGAATTAAGAGGCTGAGATTTCTAGAGAGTTGAAAGTTTACCATGTAAAAGGGGACATCATAGTTGTATGGAAAAAATAGGAAAATGAATTCCGAAACTTTTAATAGTAAAGGGAGAGAGATCACAGCGGCCTACCTTCAGATAGCCAACGGCCACATAGTAATTATTTAACACATTATCTTGCTTCTGCTGCCTGGCCCAGCTGATGGTGCAGGCAAGCAAGCACCCAGTTCTTGGGAACAGATATCGTAAAAATATCAAGAAAAGTGAGAGTTAACATCGCGGGGAAGGAAAATAGGTTTTTCTTTTTGTTTGTTTAAGTTCAACTGGGAAAGTTTATAAGTCGGATTTCTTTTGTCTCGTGTGTGGAGTAGCCAGTTTAGGGTTCGAGCCTCCCCAGATGTGAGAGCAAACTTCCATGCAAGGAGGAATCAGTCCTTTGTACAATGGGCGTCACTATTCTCAAGTGGAGAATCTTCTGCAGTAGATAAAGACTTAGTGTTTAGTGGTAAACAATGTGTCTGTAATGTGGCATTTCCAAATTAAATCAAATGTTACGTTGATACTAAATATGTTTATTGTACTAGCTGCTGGAACCTTAGAGTCATCACAGAAGATGGGAAAACTCTTGAAGACATTTTAAGAAGAGAATGGGATGTAATTTGGAGTTAGAAGAGCTGAAGTTCAGTGCGTTATGTCTGCCCCACTGGGAAAACTTATCAGTCTTCAGATCTGAACAGGATTTTGTCATTGTAACACGGAAGGTTAAACTGAGCGGCAGTTAAGGCCCGGGAGTAGGATCCGTTATAACGTACACTGTAGTGTGGCCACTTACTGGAGGTGGTCCTTAGCCAGGTGTGACCGTTATAACGTACACTGTAGTATGGCTACTTATTGGAGGTAAGTGGCTGGTGGTGGTGGGGGGTGGGGGTTGCAGCCCTTGAATAAACACAGGTACACTGGTGCCATACAGCTGTGTCGGGATAATAACGTCAGGAAAATATTAGCCTGAAAAATTTTTCTTGCTCAGTTTGGAGGGAAAATTCTGGATTGGTTCAAATTTATCTGTTATGTTCCTCTTGGTTTGTTTATTGACTCTCTCATTCCCCTTTTCTTTCCTTTTCTCTCTTGCCAATATATCCTGAAGTTCTCCCAGGAAGGGTGATTACCTAGGGTTTTTTTAAAGATTTAATGACGGGAAATTGTCTCATTATTGATATCTGAGTGGCTAAGTGGTGGGTGTAGGTGGGTAACAGACCACCACCCATTGAGAGACCAAGAGGATGGGTTGAAGTGATAACCAGACAATCAGCCACTGAAAGGCCAGGAGGTGGTTGTAGGAGCGTACCAGACCACCACCCACTGAGAGGTCAGGTGGGTACCAGACCACCACTCACTGAGAGGCCAGGTGGTTGTTGTAGGTGGCTCCCAGAACGCCACCCACTGAGAGGCCAGGTGATGGATGTAGGTGTGTACCAGCCCATCCAGCCATTAAGAGGTAAGGTGGTGGAAGTACATGGGTTCCAGTCCACCACCCACTGAGAGGCCAGTTGGTGGTTGCTGGTATGCACTAGACCACCACTCACTGAGAGGCCAGGTGGTGGGTGTAGGCATGTACCAGACCGCCTCCTACTGAGGGTCCAGGTGGTGAGCGTAGGTGGGTACCTGCCCACCACCTACTGAGAAACTAGGTGGTGGGCGTAGGCATGTACCAGACCTCCACTCACTGAGAGGCCAGGTGGTAAGTGTAGGTGGGTACCAGACTATCACCCACTGAGAGGCCAGGTGGTGGTTGGAGGAGGGTTCCAGAGCGCCACCCACTGAGAGGCCAGGTGATGGTTGTAGGTGGGTACCAAACCACCACTCACTGAGAGGCCATATGGTTGTTGTAGGTGGCTCCCAGAGCTCCACCCACTGAAAGGCCGGGTGTTGGATGTATGTGTGTACCAGCCCATCCAGTCACTAAGAGGCAAGGCGGTGGAAGTACATGGGTTCTAGTCCACCACCCACTGAGAGGCTAGTTGGTGCTTGCTGGTATGCACTAGACCACCACCCACTGAGAGGCCGGGTGGTGGGTGCAGGTGGATACCAGACCACCACCTACTGAGAGGCCAGGTGGTGGGTGTAGGCATGTACTAGACCGCCGCCCACTGAGGGGTCAGGTGGTAAGTGTAGGTGGGTACCAGCCCACCACTTACTGAGAGGCCAGGTGGTGGACGTAGGTAGGTACCGGCCCACCAGAAATGAGAGGCCAGGTGGTGAGAGTAGGTGGGTACCAGCCCACCACTTACTGAGAGGCCAAGTGGTGGGCGTAGGTGGGTACCAGCCCACCACCCACTGAGAGGCCAGGTGATGGGCGTAAGTGGGTACCAGCCCACCACTCACTCACCGCAGCAAACATCCAGCTGTCTGGTATATGGAAGGAGCCTCGAGTCTGTACCACAGTGTCAATGTTTCACGATCCTTGATATTCACTTTTCACACAGTTATAGTTACTCTAACGTTTATTAAGGAACGATAAAAGCATCCAGGCGGGAAGGTTAGCAAACCTGCAATATAATAGTAAGTCTAATAGTTATGAAGCGTGATCAGTAATTGGTCTCTCGCTAGAGCAACGGCCAATAAAGGCCGCTCTTAGTAACATGTATGGCAGATCTAGTTAAAAAAGAAAAGCTGAATTATGATGTGCGGTGTTTATGTTGACTTGTTGGACTGTTGTCAGCAGAACAGGAATATATTACGGAATATCAAGGTTCTGTAACGTGTGACACAAATGAAATTCACCAAGTGTTAGAATTTTCAGAAATGAGACGTTATGTTTAATCAAAGAAAACGGAAGTCGTGAGAGTATGTAACATCAGAGGGTAATTATAGCATATGCATTTCAAGTTTATCTTCCACAGTAGTTGCTTCATGGTATTTATGATGCGGAACCAAACTCTTTCACTATTGAATGTTAAAAATAAGTTGTCGAATTACCTGCATCTAGGCAACTGTGCTGTAGAAGGACATACCGTCCCTGCCTCCTGTAATTTATTTAACTTTTCGAGTACGACGGAACTACTACTGAACACGATGGTACAGCTCTTGAATATATTGGTGTGGACCTGGGCCTTGATCCCCATGGCTCAGGTTCAAAGGCTAGCCCATCATACCCTAGGGTCGTACCGTCGTGCTGGTGTTCAGCTGGTCGTCTCTAGTGTTGTCTCCACAACAAAATTCGTCTTACCAAGTTTCACCAAGAATGACCTCTTTCTTTCTATTCGAAGATTGCAAATTTTTGTGCAAGTGTACGCCAATGTTGTCCCAAGTGATGACTGTTGTTTATTTAGGCGCATTATGTCTGATGCTTTCATCTTCATTCTCCAAAAGATACAAACACTGTCTGTCACCTGCTTTGAGAGAGTAAATAAGAATAATTGTATCATTCTTCACCATCAGAAATGATAGAAGCATTGTAAGTCAAGAGTTTTTTTCAATGATGAAGGCTTCAGTCACGGATAAAAGTCCACATCAAGGCCGGGTCTTAATTGAAATACAGAGAATTATGAAATTAAAAAAAAAAAGGACAAGAGAAAATATTTACGAATCTTTGAGAAAATGAAAGACCTGTCTTTTGAAATATGCCAGGTTATAGTTATTAAGAAAAGCATGAGAAGGCAGAGAGTTCCAAAGCTTCGACGTGTAGGGAAAGAAGCGGGTATCAAAACGACCCACCCTTGAGTTGCCGATGGCAGCACAATAATTATGTGATGCAGCAGCTTGCCGAGTATTGCGTGGTCTAGCTAATGGTGGGGGCACACAAGCAGCCAGCTCTAGGGAGAAAAAAGCAAAGTAATACCTATAGAAGAGTAGGAATGAACCAGCGCTGCGGCGTAGGGAAAGGGAGTCAAGTTTGGAAGTTAGCCTGGGAAAGTTTATAAGTCAGACCGCTTTCGACTCAGGTCTCTCAAGTAAGGATACAGAGTTAGAACCACCCCAAATGTGAGAGCAGTATTCCATACAACGACAAATCAGTCCATTGCATAAACGGAGCAACTGTTCAGAAGAGAAGTTTCGACATCTAAACAGGGTACCCAGATTCTTAGAGGCAGGCCTAGCTATTCCCGTAATGTGGGGTTTCCAAGAAAGAGTGTATGTTACAGTGATGCCAAGTATGTTCACTGAGCCAGGAGGTGGATTTACAGAACCGTCAAAGGAAAGAAGAGAGTTGTGGGGATTTTCGATAGAGAAATGGGAAGAAACTGGGTCTTGTAGACATTAAACTTAACAAGATTTTGTGTATCCTACTGAGATATCCTGTCCAAGTCTGAGTTTATTGAGGAAGCTGTGTCAAGACGAGATGCAGATTATGTGAGAGAAGAGGGAGCAGAATTGAAGGATGTGGATGAATGCAGTGTTGAGTCGTCAGCGTATGAGTGCATTGGATTATTTGTGGATGAGAGGAAATCGTTGAAATAAAGGAGAAAAAGTGTAGGGAACAGGACAGGACCTTGAGGGACACCGCTGTTGAGGGGAAAAAGGGGGATGGTTGATCCATCAACAACCACAGAGATAGATCGGCTTGAGAGAAAACTAGATATGAAGGAGCAAAGTGAGGGAGGGAAGCCAAAAGAGGGGAACTTAGAGATGAGACCCCGATGCCAAACCTTGTCAAAAGCCTTAGTTATGTTAAGGGAACTACATATGACTCCCCAAAATTTTTCAGGGATGATGACCAGACATTAGTAAGATAGAAAAGAATATCACCAGTAGATCTCGCCTTACGGAAGCCATACTGATGATCAGAGAGAAGACTATGATTTTCGAAGTGTTTAGGACATGGAAATTGAGGAGGGATTTAAAGACTTTGGAAATGTTAGATGTCAAAGAATGGGATGATCGTTAGAGGGGTCAGAACTGTTACCCTTCTTGGGGATGGGATGTATCAAAGCATATTTCCAAAGAGAAGGAAAAATTTAAATTTTTAAGCAGAAGCGAAACAGACGAGCAAACTCAGGTGTAAGTTCAGAGACACACACTTTCAGTACGAGGGGATGGATGCCATCAGGACCAAAAGCCTTGCTTGTGTCCAGAGAAAGAAGAACTTTTCGGACAGTCCGAAAAGAGATTACAGGAAGAGGTACAGGATTAGCAAGAGGAGCATCAGGGGGTGAGGGAATGTTAGAGTCATTCAAGGTGGAGTCAGAGGAGAAACGGGAACCAGAAAAAGTTGCTTTGTGAACGGGAGAGACAGCTAAGATACTGTCAGGACAGAAAAGTGAGGGAAATGTAGAGAGACAGAAGATGTTAGAAAAGCCCATAGATAAAGACCAGAGAGACCTATCAGTAGATGACGAGGAGAGTTTATCGCACTTCCTTTGAATAAAGGAACGCTTCGTCTCACAGATATCGTGCTTGCAGCGATATTTGGCACTAATAAAAACTGGATGGGAACCAGAAGAAGGAGAGTTTTTCCTAGCCCGATAAGCCTGATCCCTTGTCTGAATGGCCTCAGAACAGGAACGGTTGAACCATCGTTTGGATGAAGAAGTAGTCTTGGAGGAAGAGGATATAAATGCTTCCATTCCCGCATGAATAACCTGTTAAGCGTTTGGCTGAGACAGAAGCATGACCACATAAGAGACAGTAATTTACCCAAGGAGAGTCAGAAAAGAAGTTACATAGGTTATTCCAGTCATTTTTGTTTAGGTGCCAGTATTTACTCTTAGAAGGGGCTGCTGGAGGAAAAGGTGCCGTTAGGTTCGATATATTTATGAGGGAGTAATCAGAGGAACCACCTGGGGGCGAGATTGTGTATTTACAGCGAGATGGACTAGAGGTGAAAAGCAAATCCAGAATATTAGGAGAGTGCTCACAGTAGTCAGGTATATGGGTAGGGTGGGAGATAATTTGCTCTAAATCATTTAGAAGGGAGAACGTGATGGCTTCGATCCTTCCACCATCCGTATAGGAGAAATTCAACCATTCCCTATGGTGAACGTTAAAATCCCCGAGGTAGAGGATCTCAGCTTGCGGGTGAGAGGATGTCACAGTCTCATGGCAGGAGTTTAGATAGTCGAAGAAGGATACAAAGTTGGTAGAATTAGGGGAGCAGTAGGCAAAACAGAGGACAAGTGTGGTAGTATGGAGACAGACTGATCATTTCATTATGTTTTATTACCCTTTGTAAAAGAAAACTACATACGAGTATCTCAAGGAAAGTTAAATGTACATTTCTCTCAGGTCCCATCAAAATTTCCAAATTTTTTTGACGTTGCCTTTTAAGCCAATTCATAGGGTCGCTCATATATATGAAATTTTGCCTTCCGACCAAGAAGCAGGTCTTATGTTTGAGACAGGACTGAATTTACATGCATCTTTTCCTTTACGGATCAGATAATGGAAGAATATTTTTCTTTCCTTTAATAAAATGACTACTTATCAGTCTACAAGATGTTTTAGACAATCTTTATTTATCAGACTTGTTTGGTGTCTCTCGGCTTAAAGGATGATCAAAATCGTCCAGACTCTTTCCATCGTAAAGCCAAGACTTGCACTACGCTGCTAACAGGTACGTTCAACATAAAGAGATTTCAGGTGGAATTTCTGATCAATAACAGGAAACAATAACTATGTGATATGACTTACTGTAGGGAATCGAATAATTTTGCCGCAAGTTTTTAGGTGTAAAAACGAAAAATAGTAAGATATACTTCAGTATGTATATTCTGTTATCATTAGAAAAAATAAGGGCTCGCTAAGTCTTTTCTGCTCTACGAACTACTATGCCAGATTTTGTGATATCAGGATTGTATGGGAATCGGAGATAGGGCAAAGCTAAAGCATCTAGACTGATTGAGCAGCTCTGTAGATAGTGAAGACAAGTGGGGAGTTTATGAGTACATGGGACAGATAGCAACCCTGACTATAAGGTGGAAATAGCTGGCAATAGTGTCAAATAATTTCTGGGATGAATATGAATATTTGAGGCTTTATTTCTTTTTGATGGTTATTAGGAGCAAACAGTAGGAAATTCCGAGAAATCCTACGTAAAATCATAAACGGTGGATTTTATCTGTACTTGATACACTAGAGCAACGGTCTTGGCAAGCCAGAAGGTGTATAGGTCTACAACAAATCAACCAGCCAGTGGTAGGGTGTGACTCAGCAGCATTCGATCATTCTGTCTCGACCGTGAATCATGACCAATAATGAGATCATAAAGTTAATGAATGAAAGATGACAGCACAATAGTTTATGGCAACAGTTTCATAAAAACATCCTGAGATGGTTTGAAGACTGTCAGGAAAACAACTGAGAAAAACGCGAAAACATTTCTCATATAAAAAGAGAAAATTGAGTGGATTCATCTGCATGATTAGATCAAGCCAGGTAGGGAAGTTCCTCTCTAGTACATTGACTGGCAAGTGGTAGCTCATAAGGTACCATGTGCTGGTCCATGGATGACTGATGTACAGACGATTCCTAGAACACACGTACTGCAGAAATTACCAAGGTTTATTTACAGCAGGAGTTACAGATTTACGCACAGTTTAAATCAGCAGTTGTTTTAACCTTTTACAAGAGAAACAGTGACCTCTGCTTCACTTCCATTGGAGGTTTAAAGACAATTAATTCTTCATTATTTACCTATTGTATGGATCATATGAATCAACGATTCCGCCACTTTCCTAATGTTTAGGTTGAATAATAACTTCCTATGCATTTTCTTCCTCCTAGATGCAACAGTGATATGAATGGATATCTGTGCCTCATACCGAGTTCTGATGAACTAGAGGCCATTAGTTTCCCACAGATTGGATGTGAAATTTGACATCCAAGTCAGAACGCAACGAGCATTGCTGGAAATGATTTGTGGGGTTCCTTCTCTCGTTCTCGTTCCTCTCTTCTTGCACTGTATGTATTGTTATGCTCCCTTTCCTTCCATCCCTCCTTGACCCCCCGATGCATCTGTCTGTATTTCTGATCATCTCTCTTTGTCTCTCCGTTTCCTCTTCCTTCCCATCGTCCTACTTTTCCATCGCTCTTACTCTTCCTCTTCTTCCCTCCCACTCGCATGTAGTGAGCGCTACGGGCAAACCCGGCCGAATAGGAAAGCCTTTTCCCTAGTACTCTTGGGCAAGTAAGTGGTACTCCCTTCTATCCATCTCTCTCTCTCTCTCTCTCTCTCTCTCTCTCTCTCTCTCTCTCTCTCTCATTAGGTTGTAGGCACAAACCAACACTTTAGTGGCTGTTAAGTTTCATTTCTTTGGCTTAGTTTACCGTCTTTTCCTTCTGCTTCACCCACACGTGGGCTGCTGGCATTCAGTCCACAAACATTCACTATCTCCCTCTCACATATAACACTTGACATGAACGGTCTTCATAACTTTGGGTTTCATTAACAACTTACCAATGAAAATTATGTTTTCGAAGGACGTTCAGCCAGCAAGTCTGTTGGAAGACACGGAGGTTACAGTGTTTGTTTACTGTCTTGAATTCCAAATAAGAAGTCTCCCAACTCCACTCTCCTTCCTGGAAAATATGTTGAAGTGAAGGTTGACACAACAGCAACACTCACAAATGCCTCTCATGTATGTCTGACGACAGATATAAGGGTATCAAACACGGATCATTTTACTGAGCCTCATAACCCAGCCAGTGCTCTGATAGCCCTACAGTACCTAAAAAACCGTCAGACAACAATGTGCGTCAAAGAAGATTTCAAGAGAAATAATCATAAAAGAGACAAAAAGTGTTGCATCGTTACAGATGATCCTTCCAACATGGTAAGTACAGTCAGAATGGTTAATGTGTCGTGATTCTTAGCACTGTTCTCATTCAAACTTCTTTTAAAGGATAGGCTAAAGCAAGTGAGTAAATTACGAGAAAGAAAATCATAGTGTTATGACTCATTTTCACAAAATTGCTTTCAGCGTTCAGACTCTACAGGTACCGTAGAGGCGGCTCCAGTTACCTAAACATAAACTAACGCAGGAAACACCCACTAAATGGAATTCAGTATTTCAAATTCTTATCAGCCACAGTCCCACGTCAGCCACGGTAGGGTGGGGACGTGCATACAGCTGGTTCGACCTCCTGACGGGACGGAACGTAGGGAGTCGGATGGTAAACAAGAGAGAGACGTGATCAAGGAGGACCTACAGCTTAGTGATTCAGATTCTTCCCAGCTGTGGAAAACTTGTGCGGTCAAGCGCAGGCGATCGAGGGGCAGCTCCCGGGAAAGAGACAGGGAGATCGGGCGGGAGGCGACAGCTGGTGTGCAGGAGGAGGGGAACGCTAGGAGAAAGGAGATCGTTGTAGTGATGGGTTGTGATGGGTTTGGTGATAGTCGGTAGTAACGACAGGGAGGTGGTGACTGCTGGTGGTATTATTGGTAGCTAGTGGTTGCTCTTGTGATGGTAGTTGATGATTAGAGAACTGTGGTGACTAGTACAGTTAGTTGTGGTATTAGTTGTAGGTGTGATGATGATAGTTGTAGGGTTGTGGTGAGAACAGTTGATAGTACTGGTTGGTTGTGATAGTTATGTAGATAGTAGAGTTAGTGAACGCAAGAATATGATGATTGTTGGTAGTGGTGATGGTGTTTAGTGGTAGTTGTGTTAGCTGGCAGTGATTTTAGTGACAGACGACAATTGTGTCACTGAAGTGGTGGTGGTAGTAGTGTTTGCCGTGATTACACGCAGCATCTGCAGGGTTGTAGTAAGTACTGGTTGTGATGATAGCAGGAAGAGGTTGCAGCAGGGGTTGACAACCTTTTCGCCTCTGCGGGCCGGATCGCGTGTTAATGAGAGGACGGTGGGCCAGATAGATACCATAAAAAAGCTTTAGATATGGGAATTATCCATTTATATACATCTAGTTATATTTTGCCTCAAATCAATGAATAACGTACGCTAAAAAATCATTTGTGCTTAACCCAGTTACAAATTAGTAATAAAAGAACTCAATCTAATAGCAATTCATTTCAATCAAGGTATCTTTTGATTCTATTAAAAAGACACAAAAAAAAAATTAAAACAAAAAGCATGAAAATAATGCACTGAAGGGTGATAAATTACGTATAATGGAAAAGAAAATTAGCTAATTTCAATGCAAATCGTCGATTAATCAATGTGAAACCTGATGTTGTTCGTAACTTGAAGCTACTCAGTATTGGGTGTCAGACTTGTTGATGCCAAGAGCAAGACATTAACCAGATGGGCATCAATCAGTCTTGTTCTCAAACGGCTCAGGCGTGTTTCATTTCTGAAAATAATTGATCACACAGATAAGTGCTGCCAAACAATGATGCCATCTTCTTTGCATGGTCCACTGAAATAAGATACTTCCCATTTGGATGAATGTATTTCCTATAGAAGTCAAGCACTGACATACCTTCAGAATGAAATTTCGATCTCAGCATTTCGTTACGCTGTATCTCAGTCAATTCCACTTGAAAAGTTTCTGATGCAGTGTCCACTTCCACATCAAATGGAGTAGCAAACAGCTTGAACTCATTTGCATTCAAGAGAAAATCAGCAAAACGAGATGAAAGCTTTTTTCAATTCTTGGACAATGTTCACAAAAATGCCTGGATCTTGTGATTTGCTTTTTTGAAAAGTGGGAAAATGTGCACATTTTCCTTTTTTTAAATTGGTATTTCCAAAACAGCAGTTTTCTTTGTCATATGCCACAATATGACCATACGTCTCCTGTATCAGCTGATTTTTTCCTTGAAGTTGTAAATTCAAGATATTTAGATGAGATGTAATGTCCACAAGAAATGCCAAGGTTGCAAGCCAATCAGGATCACGAAAATGTGAAGCAACGTCATTTTTGCTGTCAAGGAATACTGCAACCTCTTCATGCAAAGCAAATACTCTTTCCAGCACTGACCCTAGGCTAAGCCAGCGTACACTGCAGAAATAAGCAAGGTCCCCATTTTCTGCCTTCGTATCCAACAAAAACTGGTGAAACTGGCGATGATTCAATCCACAATATAGGATCAGATTCACTGCGTTAACAACGATGTCCATAACATCATCTAATTTCAAAGATTTGGCACACAGTGCCTCTTGATGGATAATGCAATGAATTTTAATCAGTTTCTGTGCGGTTCCAAAGTTTTCCATTTGTCCTTGCAGAAATGCGGTGATGCATTTTTCCCCCCACCGTTGCTGGTGCCCCTTCAATTGCGATGCCAAATAGCTTCGACATATCAAGTTTTATTTCTGACATTATTTTCAACAATCCTTCACAAATGTCTGCTCCAGCAACCGTGTCCTTCATAGGAATTAACTGAATAAACTCTTCAAAACTTTGAAAAGTTGAGGTCACTCCTCGCACAAACACTGCAAGTTGAGCGGTGTCTCTCAAGTCTGTGCTCTCATCAAACGCAATTGAAAATAAAGATTGCAATTTTGCTGCAGACGTCCCTTAAAAAGCTTTTAACATCTACTGACATTTCTTCAACTCGCCGTGTGATCGTTCTTCTAGACAGGTTGTTAGATGCAAATGAAGATTTCTTTTCAGGAAAAACAATATCCACCACCGCCAGTAAACATTCTTTGACAAACTCTCCATCTGTCAGAGGCTTCACCTTTTCTGCAATACGTTTTGCGACTTCGTAGCTAGCACGAGTATATCCTTCATGTTCACTGATTTTCTTGGCAAAAAATGACGTTTGTTTTCCAAAACTAGCCTTCACTTGCTCGACTTTATCTTTCCTTGCTTACCCAGTAAACTTGTTAAAATTTCCACTAAGGCGGGTCTCGTGATGTCGCCTGATATTTCCCACCTTCACAGCAACATTTTCTAAGCAAATGAGACAATCTGGTTTCCCAGCGTGCTCAATGAAGAAGCAATCTAGTGTCCAAGCGTCTTGAAAATTTCGGCACTCGGCGTCTTCCTTCCTGCGTTTAACACTGATTGCTATTGGAATCTTTTTCTTCGATTTAATTCGAAACGCGAGTTATTCAACAAGTATCGTAGCACATGTGATATGTTTAGCGTGAAGGACCCTATCACAAAGACACTCCGTTCGCGTGTTGTTTACAAGTTTTCCTGTGCAGGCTTTATTGCCTGTTATGTCGGGGAAACCTGCCGACATTCCAACGCGTGTTGGAGAACATTTTGTTGACGGACAGGAGCTCTCACGTTTTCAAACAGCTTCAGAGTTCAGAATTGTGTAAGAACGCTTGTTCGGAGGATTGTTTCACATTTATGAACTCCGCCCCATATCGATAAAGAAAAACTGTATCAATAAACAACTCTTTCATGTAAATTTAACCCTTTCATTTTGATGTGTAACGCTGCTTTTTATTTTTTTGTGTAATTTATTTGCCATCATTGTTTTCACCGATTGTAACACGTTTTTATCGTAACACTTCTTTTGTTTGGGACATAGCTATGCTGTTTAAATCAATGTGAAGCTTTAAATTCAGTTTTTCAAATTTGATTCACACTGAGGATGATTGTTGTGCAATCGAAACCGGTACCGGTGCAGCAGACACTTTGTAAAATAATAAATGTTATTTTTGTAAAATTTGTAACATGTAGATAACTGGTTCACGTGATTTCCTGTATTTCCAGGAGGTCAAGAAGTTGCGTGACGCATGTGAACTGTCACCCTAGAATGCCTTTTAACCACCAGATCCAAGGGAGCATCACTCCGCTGCGGACGTAGCGAAGGGGTGAGGTGTCGGAAATAATCCTTGCAGATCACTTGCCTATCCACTGTATCAAACCATGAAAGAGGTGACAAAATACATAGTTTACTAGAATGAACTATACTTCTTAGCGTGGATTCCTTGTTGAAACACAGCGACGCTGTTTTCTGTTTACAAATTTGAACGATCCCATCTGAAAACTTGCGCGCGCAAGGACAGTATCTAATTTCTAATTCATATTGGTAAGGCAGTCTGCCTTCCCGTCATTCGTATATATACCAGTGTTTCTGTCACTTTTGGTGTTTGAACTGGAACCAAATGGAACTTGGGGCCAGTGTAACAGGACGCCATGCATGATCCATCAGTGTGGTCGCGTGAAACACTCAGAATAAGGAAAAATCGTTCGCGGGCCGGATAATCATAGTATCCCAGTATTAACTCGTGGACCGGATCTGGCCCCACGAGCCGTAGGGTGCTTACCCCTGCTCTGGCATGTTGTTCACAATGGTATCAAATTCTGTATTTGAATATCCATTGTTGATTAATATTTGCCGGAGACGTCGAAGTTCTTGGTGCAGAAGTTGCCAGGTTCCTATCCTCAGTCCTCGGGTATGCACGAATGACACTCCTCTTGTAATTTTGAGTGTCATACTACCGTTCATGATATTGATAATTGTTTCGCTTTTATTGTTTCTCCCTACTTTTATGCGCTATATGCTGCGTTTTCTTTTTCCAGCGGCTTTGTTTTACATTTTATTTGCTTTTCGCATATCATATCCAAGTTTTGTTACGAAGTTTTTCTCTTTTTGTAGATTCCTGATGATGCCTCTGTAAAGGCGAAAGCTAGAATGAAATAAACGGATAACTATGGACAACTGGAGCTTGAGCACCCACCTAAAGAGAGAATAATGGTGAGAAAATTTGAGAACATAAGAAAGAAGATTAATATCTCATTCAATTCTCTCTCTCTCTCTCTCTCTCTCTCTCTCTCTCTCTCTATATATATATATATATATATATATATATATATATA
>JAYMFT010064432.1:0-14792 GCA_038088735.1 Panulirus argus | reverse complement strand
GTGTGTTAGCATTTATTTCTTCACGGTGAAGAGAAGTTTCTACATATATATATATATATATATATATATATATATATATATATATACAACAGAAATATCAACAGTGATAATAACATCAAATAGCATTAATGGCACTTGCCCAAGACACTGATGGAACGGGTGTAGTGAGGGTCTCTTGCAAGATTTTCTTAACAGCTGGACATTTCTTAGGAAATGAGATGAATTAAGGAAAATTCAGGCTACACTTGGAAAGGTCTTTCATGACGGTATGTCTTGTGCCTCGGCGGGTCATTAATATCACAGCAAATCCTAAAACCCGCTGGACTGACGTATATGATCACATACTCAGTTACGTGACGCCGGAAGATGATTTATGATTCTTTTACGAGACCAGCGCAGATTCCGCTAGAGAATAGTAAGTGTACAGAGGCGGGAAGGCTGGAGGTCTGGACTACGACTGTGCAACACAATGCAATGGACTGCCTGGAGCACCGCTGTTGCATAACCTCACATCAGCGGGAACGCCGGAGGCAGCGAAACGAGTCGCTGGTGTTGCATCAGGGTGGGCCACCTGACTGTAGTGTTTTATCATAAAGCGGAACCAGTCGACAGTGTTTTATCCAAAAGAAGCTCAAGTCTGCAGCGTTGTTTGATGAGCTGTCCACAGTCAATACTGCGTCACAGAGTGGCGTCAGTTTAGTAGTGCTGTCACACCGTGGCTCCGGCTGGGACTTGTGCAGCATATGGCGGTGTCAGCTACTGGTGTTGTCACAAAGTGGCTCCAGTCGATAGTACCGAGTGGCACATTGGTATCAGTTATTAGTGATGTTACAAGCTGGATCCAGTCAAATTGCAGTGTGTCACAAAGTGGTGTGAGTACAGGGACCAGCAGAGAGACTCAGGCACCATAGACTGCTAATGCAGACATGCCGCCCTCTCAGTCACCTCCATCAACCACGCATTCCCGAGTCGTCAGCACCTAGGTCATCAACCAGACTAACATATTTGATGTTGGTACCTCCTTCTCCTCCTCCTCCTCCTCCTCCTCTTCCTCCTCCTCCTTCTCCTCCTCCCAGCATGATCCGTGAATCATCATGTTTATGGGCCATGATCTTCTTGAAACACCGCGGCGCTTTGTGTCCCCGAGGTAATACTGTCATCAGTATGCTGCGCTGCCTCTACTCTGCCCGGGTTGTAAGGAGAAGAGCCCAGACTTATGTGCTCAAATTCAGATGACGTAAGGTGTTCCTCGTACGTACAAAATCCACCAGAATCATTATTACATTAAGATATGGCATGACTATACCAGTCAGGTCTATATAATGACATATCTATTATCCTGAGGTTTTGGTTTCTTTTTTGCCGTAATTTGATAGTCTAATTTCATGTAACTTTTGGGCTTTACTATTTACTTTATGTTTCTGTAGCTAACTGTTCTGAGAATTAATCAACGTCCCTTATGTTACATTACACTATCTTGGTAAACAAAGTCTGTATGTTACCTATACAGCTAACTCCGTCTCTTATAATGCCATTCTAACTCAGGCATGGCTAACCGTCGCTTCCTCTGCTAGCCTTCATCCTTGCAAGCGTTTAAGATAAGAGCGAACGCAACTAACCTTCCAGACATAACCAACGATACTTCCAGCACCTCGTTCATAACCAACAATAACGTTAACCCTTAGGACATAACCAATGATACTGCCAACATCTCGAACAAAACCAACAATAATGCTAAGTTTTCAAACAGCCAACAACAATGTCAACATCTCAGATACACCAAAGAATAATGACACCATCTTATCAACAACACCATCAACATCTTGGATAACCAACCATGCTACCATCATCTGTCACGTGACCAACAATACAACCAACATCTCGGAAAACGTCAGCGATACCGCCAGCATCTCGTACATAACCAGTGACAACGCCACGGTCTCAAACATACCCCAAAATAAAGCCAATTTCTCTAAAATAATCACAAGAACTACAAATGTCTTAATGTTGCCACATAAACTGAAACACGAGAAAAAAAAGAGACACGATGACCTTCCCCATACTGGACAGACATCATGTAAATAATATTGATGTTGTGTTGAAGGAATATCCTAACTTCATTAGGCTTTAGTAAGCCCCTTTGTTATATCTATATGTACTCACGACACTTGCCAGATGCTTCTGGTATTATTGTATAGGGGTACCCAGTGACTGCACTAGGATCCCGAGTCCTCTATCAAGGAATAAAGTATCGAAACTGAAACTGAAAAATATTCTCATATAAACCTCAGCACGGCCAGTATTGTAAGTGCTTATTTTCCACATCCCTCCTGAACACGTTGGTCCGTCTACACCTTACAGGGTTCTCATCCGAAGCGTTAGCAGAGTCAACCGTGACAACGGTGACGTTATCAGTCGTGTTGGTAATGTATGTCATTATGTTTTCACCTTTGAAGAGATAATGTCAATATTAGTAATGATTCTGATTTTTTGAGCTCCGACGACGTCAGGGTTGGTGTTGAAGGACTTAGCTGGGTCCAGGAGTTTTGGAAACGATGAGGTTATTTTTGATAACGATGGTGGCAGGCGCTGGTAACGACAGTGTCATTATGGAGTCGTGTTTTCCTACATAACTGTGTCTGGGGTTGGAGAGGATGGTGTTTTTACTGACCAAGGTGATACAAATGTCGAATTTTTTTGCAGTGTCCACAATTATCAACGATACTCGGAACAATATTTTCATTATTGTAACAATATATTAGGTATAAACAGCTTAATCAATTTTGCCAAAAAAATATTAACAAATGTCACGGAAACTTTGCGTGTATTAGTGTTGTTGCCGTTGCTATGGTTAGTGTCCGCTGGGGTTCCGCTGCTGTTAATGAGGATAAACATGATGGTTATGCAGACACAGCTGCTGTCAGTGGCTGTGCTGACGTGATATGAGGTGTCAATAGCGGTTAATGGCAACAGCATTCATCAACGGCGTTACTGTTGGCAGTGACGCTGATATTACCACTGCATTGATTAAAACACCACATTACAGTTGGCGGAGGCATTAGTTCTGCTGCAAATGAAGGCTGAAGTGAAACGTTGCCACTGACGGTGGCACTATAGTTATCACCATTTCGGTCGCGACACCGCATTACTGACGGCAGAGACAGTGATGCTAACACATTGGTGAAGAACACAAGAGAACAATGGTATGAACAATATGTGGTCAAAATGTCACAATGATGCTGAAAGCGACAGTAGCAATATCATTATGGCTATGGGCACAGCAACGTTATGATGTTGACAGTATCACTGGTAATCTTCTCAGGTAAGAATGCAATAACATAACATTACCGCGGGAAGCGCCGCAAGTTACATTACCACCAAACGCGAACGACACAGCGCCATATTTACAGCTGGCAGCGGCGTTGGCTCTGTAACCATACGCAGCATCAAAGAATCATCAACTTTTTCTTGTCAATAAGTTGTACCACGGTAATTCCATGGCTAAGAAATATGGTCACAGCAACGCTATATAGCTCTGTCTTCTTTCTCTTCTGTCTGCTTTGCACAATGTCTTGCTCAGTAAGTATATGGGCAGGTGGTTAAATAAGGACTTTCACATAAAAAGTCCTCCTGTGTATTATTCTATGCTTAATAAGTTCCTATGGGTAGACTCTTGCCGTACAAAGTAGTTGCACATCCACGTTTAAGAAAACATATAATGCCTGCTTATGTAGCCTAAGCTTAATGCACTTTATGTAACACGAGTCGGGATTGCATCTCACTTTTGTAAGGATCTCAGTGACAGTATGGCAGCGGCAGGTTGGTCCGCTATAGTAACCGTGACTCGTATACAGCAGCGGCTGTAGCACTGAATTATGGCAGAAGCTGGTCATCCCAGCAGCGCAGCTGTGGACTGCCAGTAGGGGTAGCAGTGAACGTCAGAGTTATCAGTTGCGCCAACAGAACTCCACATCAGCGGCCATTTCCTTGTTAGAATAATGGATATGTAATATACTATATAGTTTCCCTTGAGAAACCAGACTATATAAATCACAATCGCCGCCGATAAAAGCCTCCTTGTCTTGTTAAAGAATAGCTTTGCGCTGGTGATGATGGCATCGTGTTTCTCCGTCCTGAAGCATTTACATCTCTTATTAAAGCTCAGATGTTCGTCTCTGCAGTCGACCCATATGTAACCCTCTGTTTTGGCTTCATCACGAGTGATGCAGCACATCTCTGATCGTCAAAATTTTCCAATATGTCCATATATCTCTGACATCTGTAGCAGTTTCTTCAAGTTGGTATTTAAGTAGTGGATGTCTATGCGTACTAAGTTATCATGGTCTTGGCAGGCTCCTCATCGTTCTTTTCTACCTTCTCGCCATCCTCCCCGACTTTCGTTATCTCACAATATCCTTATTACCACCCTTTTCTTTTCCTCATCATGACTCAATTCTCTAATTTCCCATCTCTGTCACTGAAATCCTCACTTCGTTTCCCGCTGCTTACGGTTCCAACACAACCTTTACTCCTTCACTTGTTAATGCCCACACCCGTCACTGACACACCCGCCAGCGCCTACTCCCTTCACTGCTGCACCCGTTAGTGCAAATGCCAATCATTATCACACTCATTAGCGTCCACACCCGTTACTACCTTACCTAAAACACCCGTTAGTGCGAACACCGATCATCACCTCACTCTTCAGAGCCAATAATCGTCAGCACCACTCCTGTTAAATGAGAATGCCGATCACGAACACATTGGTTAGATCCCAGACACATTACTAGCACACCCACTATATCCCTCTGTGTCCACACCAATTACCGTCAGGCTCTTATCAGGGGTTTGTTTGCGTGTCTAGCTAACGTGACGGGTGCATATAGCAGACTCGACACCACTTCGGCCAGTATGTTAAACCACTCGACCGCGACTGGCCGGTGCGTTTGGCCAGCTTGACCGGTAGGTCGATCCAACTAGATCCCAGCTCGACCAATATGTCAAGCCACCTTGCTTCCACCTAGACCCGCTTGTCCAGCCAACTCGACATCAGCTCTGCCAGCGTTGTCTTGTACTAGTCTGATTAGTGTTTTCCACATGAGAGTATTTCTTGCCTTCCCAGTCATTTTGCTTTCATCTTCTCACTCTCCTCTCTGTCGCTCGTGTAGACCATGCTTTATTATTACAAAATCTTCTCCGATTTTCGGTTTCTTTGTCATCTTGTCCTCATGTACAATGCTGTTGCTTCCATATATTAGTTTTTCATGAAATTTTTAATTCACATTGTTTTTTCCTCGCTTTCGTTTTATCCCTCTGAGAAAACAACATTCAGATATCGACAACCGGAGCTGCACAACTTAACCGGCTAACACCAGGGCCTGTAAGTAACATCCGAGTCAACAAAGCTTTGATCGGCCTCGTGACGCCTCGACAAACAAAGCCTGACTTTGATAAGGCAACACAGACGCCACATTACGACTACATCTGGCTCATCAGTGAATCACTTGGCTCTGCAAAACCTCTAGCAATATCAGTCTAAGCACCACACGGTTAGCAATGCCTGGCCGAGCAAGCACTCAGTCTAACAAGCAAAGCCTTAGCAGCAGTAGTCCCAGCAGCATCCAGGTATTCCAGCAGCCATCATCCCGACATCAGGCAACCCAACAGCATATGAAATTGAATTAGAAAAAAAACACAGTGAGGAGCTTTTGGTGAGGCAACTCCCGGATACTTGAAGCAGAAGGCTCATCTAAATCCGGACAGACACACACGAGGCCCAGCAGCGCTCGCCCTTACTACAATGCTTGGCCCATATTTCAGTCTAGTTACGCTCAGTATAGCATAATTTAAGCAAAAATCAAATGACGTAACAGTTATCCCAGATATGTAAAACCTAGAAACATTCGAGCTATCATCACTCTTCGGCTTACTAATACTTGGCTTGGTAGAACTTGATCCAACAATACTTGTCACAACAACACTTGATCCAACAGCACTTTGTCCAGTAACACTTGGCCTGCCAGCGTACAGCCTAGGCACACTGACTAGCGATTTTTGGCCCAGTAACGTACGACCCAAAAGCTTTCTCCAAAGCAACCTTCCTTCCATCACCGTGCGTACTCACAGGTCATTCGAAACAACCACATTATAAAAGAAAATGTCTCTATACATCAAAATCCTGAAAGCGTCAGTCGATCTTGTAGCTCTTAGAATGTCAACTTTCGAGCAAAAAATACTCACTGATAACAGTCAGAGCTGCTAGTAAGGATGCAGACACACACACACACAAAAAAAGCTTGAACCATCATCACTTCCATGAGCAACAGTCAGTGCAGCAACATCCTGCACAACAATGACTCCAGGACAGCAGCCAGCAGCTGGCGCGGCCCATCGACCCAGCTTGATGGATGTTGCTGCCCCGCTGTTTAATCAAGTCAACACACTAACTTGAAAGCGCACTTCCTGCCGCTCCATTCTGTTCAGCGGAAGTAGGCGATGATCAGTACAGTGTGTGAATGACTTTATATTTTTCGTTCCAAAAGTACTATTAGGAAACAAATCGAGTATGATAACGCTGCCCACTTGGCTTGATGATTTACGCAAAGAGAAGAAATCAGTATCTTATTTGCTAGAGCATTCACAAGTTCCATTTCTTTGAAGAACCGACCGTCACATTACCCTTTTATATGTGCTTTCCTACCTTTTTGAAACGTTGCAGGATATTGATGGCAAAGGACTCTTTTCTAAACCTCCATATTTGCAACCACTTTACTGATGAGGTCCGAAACAGGAGAGAGAGAGAGAGAGATAAGGGATAAATTTGTCGGGGTGTTTGGCACTACGTACGTCGCCAGAGTTCGGTCACGATAGTCTGGAAGGAGACGCTGCTGCCGCGAAGATTATGGCAGCAGGCATGTGATGATGCTAGTCATACTCAGGAAGTAATGGTGCCTTTCCTTTCACAGGAATCTATTATGTCGTCCTCCGTAGAAAGCAAACAAATTGCTTCTGACATGTTTTTGTTCTTCAATTTCTTTCAAACGATGTACGCCCTTAACCCTGGTAGAGTGAATTCAGTTTAACCTGATCCATAAGAGTTATGTCAAAGCCCAGTGTTTTCTAAGGTTTGGTGAAGATGAGGGCGTAGTGAAAATAAGGGTAGAAAGTAAATGAGGGTGTAGTGATGACTGTCTTCGATCTGGTCTGTAAGGGTGTGTGTACTGATCAGGGTCGAAGATGCCTCCGCACATATTTTCAACACTAAGGAGAGTCAGGACAGATGCACTTCCCTAATTGTTCCCTATCTACAAGCATTCACCAATGAAATCAATGACGCAGTTTTTTATACTGACCAAGAAAATATACTGCTATGTGCTTTAAAACTATCTTTACCCTCGAGCGATATATAGACCATACAGGTCCAGCAGGATATGTAGATCTAACCTCGGGAACTTTGATCGTGCGTACTTCCGTCCCTCCACGAAGAGCCACCACCCATCTGTGGCTGCACGGAGTCCTTGCATTTGTAAGTTGCAAGTCTGAGGCACAATAGAGGTATGCTGCACGTCATGCGAGACTTTATCCCAACCAAATTGCTATTTTCTTGGACAAGAGTGACCAATCTGGCAGATATATATGGGTATGAAGGATCATGATCAAATATCATCTCCGAACTTCGGGTTCATATTGGAGAATTCTGTGACAGCGTGTTTGGGCTGCGACTCGGTACACACCGACCCAGCCCAGACCATATTCGGGGAAGTGATATTACTTCGCCTAAGTTGGTATGAAGCGTGATATGACCTACGGTGACGATATCTTCATCCTGTACGTAATTCATTCGACCCAGAAAATAATAACAGTTGACTGGCCCATATACATTTGTATCATATCATGTCGCCTCTTCTCTTGCTTAGTCTTGCCTCTCCATCACGTTTGTTTCCACCTTAAGATTTTCCTCTTCTCCAGTTTTATATTTTCTCCAGCTGTTCTTATTCTCCTTGTGGCCATTTGCCTACAGTGGTACTTCACCTACTGGACCTTCCCCATGCTTCACTTCTCCTATTTCTTCTCTCTTCACTCTTTTTTTCCCCCGCTCTCTATGTTCTTCTCCTGTTGTAGCTACTTTTCTGTGTCGCAGTTCCATTTCATCTAAGCCCTTTCTTTTCTATTCTTGCAATTCTTCCTTTTTATGCTCAGGCCATTTTTCTTTCCTTTTGCCTGTGCGACTTTACAATAAAGCCTTTCCTCTGGCTCTTCCCTTTCATGTTGCGACGCTTTTTCTCATTGCGGTTTTCTGCTCATCTCCGTTTTCATTTGTGGCTCTTCCTTTCTCTCTTGCAGTTCATCTTTTCCGGTCTCCACTCGCTATTCCTCATTACCTAATGCTGCCTTTTATGTCCTCCTCCATGCTTTCCCATTCTTCTCTTTGTATCAACTTTCCTCTTGCATATATCCCTATTCCCCTGTGTTTTCTTCTTTCTTCCTAAGATTCCTGCCCTCCTGACCTGCTGCCTTTAGCCATGGAGTCCCTTCTTCCTTCCGTTTCTTCTCGCCTCCTGTGAATCTCTCTCTCCTGAAACTCTTTTTCTTTTTTTTTTCCTTTTGCACGCTTCACTCCGATGTTTTTTCTTCCTCAGTTCTAATGTTTTTCTTCTAAGTTAGTTGTCTCTCCTCCTCAGAAGGCATCACTCTAACTCCACACAGGGACAAGGGATGTCGGGATCGATGCTTCCTGTAATCTGAAAAGCCAGTGAAGTCGCAAGACGAGTCTCTACATGCGCATGCAATCTGACGAAGAAGTGACGGGAAAGACGAGACAAGGGAAGAGAAGGATGAGAGAGAGAGAGAGAGAGAGAGAGAGAGAGAGAGAGAGAGAGAGAGAGAGAGAGAGAGAGATCCAGTTTATTGACGGACGCCTGATGAAAGAGTTCCGGGCAAAATTCCCTTCTCTTTATTATTCACTTTTACCCAGTCACTGGCAGCGTTTGAAATGAGAATGGGAAGGATCCAAACTGCAGGATCAAGACAACGGTGACAGTAGAGGAGGTTGGAGAGGTGACAGAGTCTTTGTTCCAGGAACAAGACAGTGCTACGAGGTAGGGTAGTGACGGGGTCTACGGTGAAGGGGGAAAAAAAGTGTTGAACAGCAATCTCGTATAACAAACGAAGCTGGATGGCTACGGCAGCATCGCTGCAAGAGCAAGGTAATGCTACAGGAACCCGATGTGACACTAGAGGAGACGATATTGTGTCGGAGGGTAGAGTGCAGGGGCAGGGAAGCGCTTAAAGCAACCCTGTGTGACGGTAGACAGGTTTTGGTGGTTGTGTAGACTCCGGTGCAGAAGTGACAGAGAGCAACGATAAGACAATGTGACGGTAAAGGAGGTGACGTGGTGACGTGGGCCCAATATACATGGGCTAAGATATTGTGTAGCGATATTCATTGATGCAACAATATCAACAAACTTCAGGAAAGTTGGTTCCCTGGCAGAGGGTGAAGTTGCTCTACCCAAAGGCAGGCCAGACAGGGAGCATGAAATAAGAAAACTTTCGCCAAATTTCTCAGAACCAGTCCTTCTACCGAATTTTGGTCACTCAGATCTCACATCTTCTCCCGTTAGTACATCCTCACAAAGCAACAACAGCCAAGCCCTGTACCAACTGAAGCTGCAGCTTCCAGAAAAATCCCACGAGTTGCTTTGCATTGTCTCTATTATAGACATAAATAACATCTAATGGGGCTTGAATGATGGTGGGTCTCTGTTGTGAAAGACATCAACATCAGAGATACACTGGTGACACGAGAGAGCGACTCTATACCCAGCCAACCCTCCCTCACCAGACTAAGAACCTTCATAGCACCACTATCAACGCTACATGTCCCTGGGCGGCGAGTTGTCCATCTGCATGCCAGCGTCTCCTGACTTGCGGCTTTATTAAAACTGACACCTTCCGTAAACCAGGTCACCGAATGTGGTGTCAAGTTTGCTCTCGTCTTCACGTCTCTGCCTACATACGCTCTCAAGTATTTCATCACCATCATCAAAAGTTCACCTGCTGCACAACTCGTATGATGCCATCAAGGATGCACTATTCAGAGCTGCCGGAGCCTTCAGAATTCTACACCGTTAACGAGTATTTTATGACCGCAGGGCCAGGAGAGGCACTCCGTCCCAGCCTCGCATACTGCACTGTCAGCCGCAGAAGATGGACAGCCCGTGCCTTCCTGCTCCTGCGAATTATATTACTTCAGCTCCAGCCCCAACACATACAAACGGTGCACATCACGACCGACTTTTCTACACCACTGACGGCCATTACAGCCATTCACAGATCCAATCGACCAGATCCAAGACCGTCTCCACGGTAACAGTCCCTATTCCCCGCCGATGAAGCCGATAACACTGCTAAAGGAGTTTCACAACTTCAGCTCTTAGGAGCAGCTTTTTGGCCATTGAGGACCAAAAACGGATGGATATCCGCTCTAAGCCTCTGCAGCAGGAGGTCTAGTCACAAACCTTTACCAACGCAGCAGCCAGGGAGGACACTTCTTTTATCATCATAGTTTCGTTGTTGCTTGAAAGAGGATAAATCCTTAAGAAAGCAGTTTAGTTACTCAGTAAGGAGGAAAAGGGTGTCATGGAGATGTTTAGTGTTAATTTTGTCTTAAATACTTTCCCAGAGGTCCAGCTTTTCGTCTTAAATAACACCAACGTCCCCCAAAACCCAGGAATGCACTGAGTATAACCCCTTGTCAATAGCTAAAGCTCTTGACAATACTGTATATAAACTGTCAAATTCCTCTTCGTCTGAGATCGATGATCTCGCTTCTGGAAGAGCTACAGGAATGACCCTGTCATTCCTATAACTCTATCGCAAGAGCGAAGTTACCAGACAGGAATTCATTAATGCCAGCCATGATGTCATCATCTCAAACGTTCAGCTCACTAGACTTGCTGTTTATAGTTGGTTCGGTGGCTTGGTAATGCTACCGTGCTGGACCCCATCATCTGAGTCGATCTTATGATCACCTAAAAGTAGGGTGATGATGAACTGTAGCACATGAATAAACATAAGGAAGGAAGTTGCTCATTTCTTCTCATCAAGTTGGAATCCTCCTCCTTTTCTTTTCCCTGTGAAAAAAAAAATGGATGCCATGTTCAATTCTTTCAAATGTACTCAGCTGTACAACCAAATCTCTCTCTATCATTTCTTACAGGATCAACCCCTATCACACCACATATCGTCTTCAGGCATGTCGTCTCCAATGCATCCATCCTCTCCCGTTCCTTGATATTTAGCACATGCATCTCCGCTGGGAGTACTGCGTCACCAAGATATGCTCATCTTTGCCCTTCACTAACAGTGACCTGTCTGTACAAACACTCCCCAACCTCTGCTCCCTCACTCACTTCAACTTCCAGAGTTTCACCCACTGCCTGGTCCACTCTCAGGCACTAAAACATTTCATTTCCTCCAGGTATTCTTCATTCAAACTCACACTCGAAACCGATAACCTTCCTTTTATTCAGATCAAACTCCCTGCTTCCTCCTTGCACACCCTCTCCCAAACTTAGACTCTGGCTTCTGCAGTTCCCCACTCGAGTCTGCCACCACAGACGCGTCATCAGCCCCCAATTCCCTCCACCTCCAGCATGATATATACCCGCCCCTCTCTTTACGACACTCGCATTCACCTGTCTTATCAAGCCATCCATAATCATGTAAAACAGACATATTGACATCACACACCCTTGACGCTGACTTACGTTCAAATGGAGCAACTCACTCTCTTCCCTTCCTACCGGAGCACACGCCTTAATCTTTCGATGAATATTCCTGACTTTCTAGTATCTTTTCTCCAATAACGTATACTTCTGTTATCTTCCACAAGGCATCGCTATCATCTCTATCATACACTTTCTCCAGATCCATAAATGCAGCATGCAGATCTCTCTCTCTCTCAATGGTATTCACACATTTTTTTTTTTCAAATCCTACACTTTGTTCACACATCCTGTATTACTAATAAAGCCACATTGCTGCTCCCCAGTTTGCTGCTTAGTGCATGCCACTACCCACTGCATTCACTAGTCCCATACAGTCTACTAAGCATATTCACAAACTTATACCGTGTGAAAGGTAAGCTGCTATGGATTTTCCGTCAAGTAGAAAGAGAAGAGGGTGAGTGGTTTCAGGTAAATCCCGATACCTACGAGATGAGTATCGGTAATACCTCCGTGGTTGGCTTCTGCCTGCCATTTACTATCAGGTGAGTGGATGTGCTGGAAATCAATAAGTATGAAGTACGAATAATAGAGTAAGACAGAAATGTGGAACTAAAAAAAGATATGCGTGAGAGACCTGATGAGGGTGTGCTGAAGAGGTTTGAACATATGGAGAGGTAGAGTGAGGAGAGGATTAAGAGAGTACGCGTGTATGAAGTGGAGGAGATAAGAAGGGGCGTGCGAACTGGAGATGGAAAGATAGGTTGAAAGATGCTTTGAGGGTTTGGGCTAGGAGGGTGTGAGGCGTACGTGAGACTGCATGAATTGGAGCAATGTGGCATACAGCCGGCGACGTGCTGTCATTTGGCTGAATCAGGATACATGTAGCGGACAAGGAAAGCCATAGAAAGGTGTGTGGGGATTGGCCGTGGACAGAGGGAGGCACTGGTTTCGAAGCATTACGTATATATGACAGCTATAGAGTGGATGTGAGCAAATAAAGCCATCCTTCATCTATTCCCGGTTCTACATAGCTACGCCAGAAACAGTGAATAAGTATTATATATACAAACAGATACATGGATAGATAGATTAATGTCTATTAAGGTGATAAAGGTGTGTATTCAAATTACAAAGGTATACGTTTGCTGAGTGTTCCTGACAAATTGTATGGGAGAGTGGTAACTGAGAGAGTGAAGGCATGTGTACAGCATCAGACTGGGGAGGAATAGTGTGGTTTCGGAAGTGGTGGAGGATGTGTGGATCAGGTGTTTGCTTTAAAGAATGTGTGTGAGCAATACTTAAAGAAACAGATGGATTAGAATGTGGCACTTATGGATCTGGAGAAGGCTTATGAAAGGGTTGATGGAGATGCATTGGGGAAGGTCTTAAGAATATATGGTGAGGGAGGAAAGCTGCTAGAACCAGTCAGAAGTTTTTATCAAGGGTGTAAGGCGTTTGTAAGAATAGGAAGAGAGGAGAGTGAGTGGTTTCAAGAGGAGGTCGGTAAATACAAGAGTCTTGGAGAAGGGAGCGAGTATGCAATCTGTAGGGGATGAGAGGGGCCTGGGAAATGAGTCAGTTGTTGTTTGCTGATGCTACAGCACTGGTGGCTGATTCGGGTGAAAAACTGCAAAAGTTGGTAACTGAGTTTGGAGAAGTGTGTGAAAGGAGAAAGTTGAGAGTAAATGTGAGTAAAAGCAAGGTTCAGTAGGGTTGAAGGACCGGCTAGTTGGGATATAAGTCTGAATGAAGGAAAATTGGAGGACGTAAAGTAGTTCAGATATCTGGGATTGTACATGACAGCCTATGGCACCATTGAAGCAAAAATGAGTCATAGGGCGGGTGATGGGGCGAAGAAGGTTCTGAAAGCACTGAAAAATGTGTGGAAAGAGATCGTTATTAGGGAGGGCAAAAATGGGTATGTTTGAAGGTATAAGATGACGCAAACAAATTCATGCGGATGGGAGGCATGGGCTAAAGAAAAAATTTTGTGCGGAGGAGGGAGTAGGCATTGGACATGGAATGTTTCTGGCCAATATGTGGTATAAGGTGGCTTGATCGAATAAGTAATCAAAGCGTAAGAGGGAGGTGTGGCAATAAGCTGAGTATGGTCGAGAGAGCTAAAGAGAGAATGCTGAAAAGGTTTGGAGATATGGAAAGAATCAGTGGAAAGGTTAACAAAGATGATATATGTGTCAGAAGTAAAAGAGACAAGGAAAAGGACACCAAACTGGAAATGGAAGGATGGAGTGAAAGAGATTTTGAATGGTCGAGTCCTGGACGTGCAGGACGGTGAAAGGTGTGCACATAATAGAGTTAATTGAAGCGATATGGTATACAGGGGTCGACGTGCTGTCAGTGGACTGAAACAGGGCATGTAAAGCGACATGGTTAACCATGGAAAGGTCTGTGGGACCTGGTTGTGAAGAAGGACCTGAGGTTTCGATGCATTTACATATGACAGCTAAAGAATGGATGTGAGCGAATGTGGCCTTTCATCGTATGTGGCTGGCGCTACCTCGCTAATGCGGGGCATGGCAGTGGAGTATGATCTATATATATATATATATATATATATATTGATAGATAGATAGATAGATAGAGAGATAGATAGATAGATAGATAGATGGATATATAGATAGATAGATATTTAGTCATATCACATGATGCCTTCCAACAGCAAGGATTCGAACCTTACACCACTTGTATGGTAGTTTGATACGCTGGGTACCAAGCTACCACTCACTTGGTATGAGATTCGAATCTTTGTTGCTGGACTGCATTGTGTGTTCTATGCAAGTGCATGTCCATATGCGCTGTATTTATATATTCTTTTTTTTTCTTTACTTGGTCGCCGGTTTCCGAGTTAGCGAGGTGGCGCCAGGAAACAGACGGAGAAAGGCCACATTCGCCCACATCTATTCTTTAGCTGTCATATGTAAATGCATCGAAACCACAAGTCCTTATCAACAACTAGGTCTCACAGACCTTTCCATGGTTTACCTTGTCGTGTCACACACACACACACACACACACACACACACACACACACATATATAT
>JAYMFT010064421.1:0-14792 GCA_038088735.1 Panulirus argus | reverse complement strand
TATATATATATATATATATATATATATATATATATATATATATATATATATATATATATATATTCACTTGAAGTGCATGCTTGCATATGCTTCGTATGTATGCTGTAAACGTCAAAAAAAATCCGGACATTTTCGTGTTGGACAATATGATACAATATGATACATATGACAAATACATTTCTGTCATCCTTACATTGGTAATCTGCTTTCGTCTTTTGTATTTCTCAACGTTCGGTGAGAAACGTTCGTATCCAAGTATACGATGTAGAGTATACTCTTTTCAAACAGTGAGATTGCATCTTTCGTATTTATTTCTTATTTCGAGGGTAGTTACCATGCCAGGTAGGTATTACGGTTAATGATAAAGCGTCTCGCATCTGCGTTTACTGTAAGCCCTACCGAGACAATAAGAGTCGAAGTGTTTATTTTGAAATCCATCGGATACATTTGTGAAGATAGTTTATTCGTTGGGTGTACAATAATCCGTATCTGTGAAGAGCGAAATGTTCGCTTGGTGTACGTGACTGTTTTATTCATATAACTGCATCATCAAGACTGATCTACACTGATATGAATCACTTGGTAAAGAAAAGTCTACAAATTTGCATCCGTGTGGAACTCTTTTGACCGTAGCTCCGTATCCATGGTCAAAAGTTTTCTATACATCTACGTCCGTGGTTTCCCGTGGTGCTCGCAGGTCTACGTCCATAGCTACGATTGCTCTCCCTAGATAAGTATTGTGTTCATGGCTGTTTATGTATAGACGTGTGGTATCACAGTATCCCTAAAGCAATGTGGCGTTTGGCCGCCGATGTCTTGAGAGAAGTGCATAGTACAAAATATGCATCATGAGCCTAGGTGTCATTGTCTGTGGACAAAGAGAGAGTAAACCTGTTCTCTTGGTAATACTTGGGATTCGTATACGTTCCCGTGCTCCAGCGTATGGTTTGGCATGGGGCCCATGGGAGTTGGAGGCTTAACTGCTAATATAAGAATGAATTGCATATATCAAAATGACCAGGGAAGCTAATTTTGACATGTCACTGAAGGACTGGTAACCCAGGATGCAAGACATATAGTCTAGCGTATCGTGCAGATTCACATGCCATGTATTTGGAGATCACAACTAATTTTGAATAATCGTGACCTTAGTGTAGAGAGAGAGAGAGAGAATTTCATGTCATGTTGGTTGCAGGCCCTCTTATGTCATGAGGACTGTCGTCTGCTGGTTGCTTGCATGTGAGAGGTTGCTGGTTAAAACTGAAGTTAACAGGGGTAAATGAGATGAAGATGCCAATTCTCACACGTGCTATTTATTTGCAAGTGCTAGACACATTACCGAGAAAAATGTGCCTTTTCGTCCCTTCCACAGCTGGCCCCTCGTTTACATATTCCTCTTCCTCTTCACACAGTAACTGATATTCAACTGTGAATACATCTATATTTTTCGAACTTTGCTTTACAGTTACATAAAAGAGAAAATCGTGCGATGAACCAGGCAGCTTCCGGAGGTTTTCACTACAACCTCATTACCTCAGTAGGATAATGGACTTGGGATAGACCTCACCCCCGCCTCTCATTCCCTCCTCTTTATCTTCTCTCTCATTGACGCAGTATGAGGGTGGCCCACCGGTGGATGGACTAATTGTTATTAACTTTAATTGAGATAAAGTTACTACCTCATTACGACGGTCCCCGGTCATTGGTTGGCTCGCCCTCTGCTCACTGGCCTGTGACTTTGTCGGGTGCCGAGTCATATACTGATATAGCTAAGGACTCTCAAGAGAAAATCTGCGATTCAGAGCAAATAACATCACGACTTTTTGCTCAATACATTGGGCGACGAATTCCGTGGAGAACCATATAAAAAAAGTAAAGAGAAAATTATTAAAACATTTGTCCATATATCCTTCTGAAATGTAACTCTTGAGAAGAAAAGTTTAAATGTAACCCCAGAAAAGAAAAGCTTAAATATAACCCAAGAAAAATGAACTTAAGCTTGTTTCAAGAACAACACAAAGTGTGCCTTATTCCCACTAACCTCAATACATCGATTAAAAAGAAAGGAAAATTTTAGGTAAACTTTTTAATATACATCAGTACAGAAAAGACGCTTGAAAATTTAGTTTGTAGCAAGACGTAGACAATCAAGTGGGTTCCTCAGGCAGGACAGTATGGAACACACACAATCAACTCGTTATCTATTCGACAGGGAGAAAAACTGGTCTATCCTTACAGTTCCTGTGGCATGGCTTCAGTCCAATCGAATATGATAGAGAAACTGCTTATCTTTTCTTCCTCTCGGAGCTATATCCTGAACGCTTGAAATCAATCTTCAAAGTACAGATGAGAAGTCTGATGAATCCTATTGATAATCTTGCAACAGAGGAAGTTACTCTAGAGTAAATTCTCCCAGAAAAATTAACCAGATGTATCCACAGCGGGATATCATCGACCAGAGCACCTGGAGTCATTGTTTAATTAGGACATCCGCTCAGTGGAGGATATGAGACTCGAACATTGGTTAACTAATAGGTTATCATTTTACAGTTAACACTGACGATGTATCAGTGTTTTACAACATCCTTTCAAAGTGACAGGAAAAAAAAGGAAATGAAGAGCACGCATTTTCTGAAATGTTATGTTAATCTCATATTATCTTAATCTAAAATGGGAATCAATCCCAGTCTGACAGTCTTTGTTAATTAGATCTCAATGGCCACTAATTATCTGCCTTTTTAACCTAGTTTTCAAGACACAGGTCTTGTACGAGCACCTTCATGACCCATATCAAATACGTACACATCAGCTTATCTACATTCACAAATTAAAAGAATTATCTGAGATGTCGTTCATCATACTGTGCGAACAGCCTCAAGTTCGGTAGTTCAGTACCCTTGCTTGTGTCGAGCGTTCCTGGCACTGCTGTTTCTAAGCTGCTTGTCTTGGTTGTATTCTTCCCGTTCCAGTTTTTGTTTTTTGGTCGTTAATTGCAAAGAAAGAAATATTTGGACAGGAGAAGGTCCAGCTCGGAAATGAATCTAAAGGTAACTAACGGAAAAAAGAAAAAGACAATATCCCAGCAAGCCTAGGCATTTTGTGTCTTATATTGTGGCCTAATCGTGCCCTCGGAACGACCAGAAGGGTCGTGGGGAGATGACAATTGGGACGTCTTTCCTTGTAAATGTGTGGAGGAGGGGACGACACATAACTGCTTTGTGTTACTGCTATCGCCTTCAGGATGACCTTTATATTTAGCTTTATGTGTTAAAAGTTTTCAGTATGTAATGGCCAACGCTTGCTATTAAGCTATTTTGTTGTAAAACTCATTATTTGTCATATGATGGTTGTGAATTCAACAGGTTTTATTACTGAAAATATCTCGATATAAAGACAAGAAGGACCTAAATTCGCTTTCCATGAATTTCCTCTTCCTACGCTCCGGGCCTCCTGCCGAGCCACGGCCACAGCCACAGCGCCAGTTGAGATCCAAAGCTGATCCACCAATGTGGTTCAAAATCCGGGATAGCTATCAAGATCCTATCGAGCCACCTCTAGAGGGCACAACGAACACCATTACTGGAGATCAGAAGCACATACACGATAAAGTCTAAGACCATGTTACTACTAAAGGTTAGGTGCCTGGCAACCTCTTGTGGACAGATGCCGAATTACCCCTTGGCAATGCCATGTGTTTCCATGGAGTCTTCGCTAGCTTTGTAAATTCAACACTCAATCACACATTAGAAAGTCTTGCCTTCTGGTAAATCAATACGTTTTTCCCATGACTTACTTTAGCAATAGCCAGGCATAATACCCATCAATTTTGAATTCTTACTGAACTCGCACTATAACAAATAGAATTTACTATTCACAAAAGTTTCATCTGCACAAGCGATATTGCAGTTGTTGGTGGCAAGTTGTTGAAGCAAACCGAGAAATCATCTGATCTTAGAGCACTCATTCCTGACCCTTGTGGCTGGATGGTTATCATTAATAGCTCTAAAGAGCTACTCCGTCGCCTGCAGGTTACCAGGGTGAAGTCTTGTCTTGTTCTTCGTGACCACAAGAGTGATGAGAACTGCAGGCGTGTGCCTCATGACTTCCGCTATGTATAAGGACGAATTACCCAACACATGTCTATTTTTGTGTCCCTGATGTCTCTGATATATATATATATAATATATATATTGCTGCAGGTGGTTCGCAAGTGTTACCCTTCGGCGAGATTGTACCTTCGATATTGGACGAAAAAACGTAGTCTCCTTAAAAAATATCTCGCTCCAAAAGAATCCACCATTTCGCTGCTGCTGGATGTAGCGCAATCTTGAAGCTACAGGAGCGCCGTAAATGGGGTCCTATAATTTCTGTCATTATTTGTATTATCGTTATGTAACTTCATGCCACCTATCTATGAAGGAGTTCCTGTCGCTTCAAGGTTAAGCTACCTCTACTAGCAGTGAAATTAAAGACTCCTTTAGAGAGAAATGTTCCTCAACAAGACTATACTCCCTTTCGTCAAGACGACATTAGAACCTCGCTACCCTTTGTTCGTAGACTAGTGATACCATTTCCTTTCATCTTAACATTTCTCTTTTTTTTTTGTTACTTTATTCACTCTCCTCTCTTCTTATAATTAATTACAGTGTATATCATCCTATGGTGTGCCTTTTCTTTAAAAAAAAAACTAAACACTTGATATCAGCTAGAAAAGATACAAATAGCTATAATTAGTGGACAGTATCTCTAAATCAGGTGTAAGCGACAGTCACAAAAAAAGTATAATTTCTAGCTACACTCATATCAAAAGTCTTTTCTGTCAACTGTAGCCTGTTGATCAGGAGCCACAGTTTGATTCTTAGACTCAGCTCCACTTTGTAACTTTTATATAATCAGAATGTTTTCTGTCCTATGTAATATGCAGATCTTTTACACGAGCGTCATACGATACCCTATAGTCCCTCAGCCTATCCGCATTCGTCTTTCTAGCTGAGAAAGCAAATGGCTCACTCAAAGGTTCTAAGATGTGTAAAGGAAACTTTATCAAGTAGCGTTTTTGCTGTCGCTTTTAAGCTACAATGGAAAGTATGCATAATCAATATCCTGAACCACTTTCCTCTGGACTTACAATATGAAAGACACCTCCTTGTAGTAGCCGCAATACGCTAAATTGACGCAAAGGACAAACGCAGTACTATAACTTTTCTCTCTGAAAGAAATAGGTTTCCACGCCTCCTACATGTTTCACTATACCTCATATTCTCTCCCCATCTAGGGCGTATGCCTGAAAGCTACATGCCTTCCTACATAGGTCACAACAAAATTCATCCCCATAAGCTTTCCGTTTGCTAAGCTAACCATACACGTATACCTCCTACATATCTCTCTTTTCTTTATATAAACCAAACCATAACCAGTCTCTCTCCTGCCGCAGGTCACGGTGGTGTTAATCAGCTGGGTGGCATGTTTGTGAACGGGCGGCCGCTCCCGGACATGGTTCGTCAGAGGATCGTGGAGCTGGCCCACAACGGCGTCCGCCCCTGCGACATCTCCCGCCAGCTCCGCGTTTCCCACGGTTGCGTCTCCAAGATCCTCTCCAGGTAGACATTGTTGTTCATCGCAGTTTTAGCAGTAGTAGTAGTAATGGTGCCGGTAGTAGTTTTAGTGTCGGTGTTAGAAGCACCAGTAGCGATGCTGGTATAAGCAGGGTTTTTACTGGTAAAATGGTGATACGAGGGAAAAATATGCAAAATATAGAATAAAGATTTTTCTTCAGCTGCTGATGGCGTGAAAATAAAGAATTCTACAGACTATACCAGAGGATCCAGTACTCATGGTCCTCATGTCAAAACAAATGTCAAATTAAATCTCGAAAGCATCGCTTGACATACAAGAAACAGTCACAGGAAAAACGAACAAAATTACAAACCCCAAAAATAATATAAAACGAACGCTTAAAATCCACCATCTCCCCGGTCCATGTCTTACAATCCCGCCGTAAATGTTCTCAAGCGCAAAGTCTTTGTATAGCGAAAGGGACAAATAATCTTCGTTACTGCGCCCCGGCCGTTTGTTTCGATAAATAACTTTACCCCTGCAACAAATAGTTCAGCTACTGGATTATCCCCTCAATCCTCTTTATATATATATATATATATATATATATATATATATATATATATATATATATATATATATATATATTTCCCATAATCATTAGCAGTTTCTCATGTTAGCGAGGAAGCGCCTCGAACAGACGAAGAAAGGCCTCATTCGCTCACATCCATTCCGTGGTTGTTATGTGTAATGTACCAAAATAAAAAACCTCTGTCTAATTCCATTCCCAACAAACCTTTCCATGATTTCCTCCGACCGCTTCACATGCCCTGCATCAGTCCACTGAGAGCACGTCGCCCCCTTTGTAACGCAATTCTCATTATCCCATGCAAAGCAATTCACCATCCTATACATGATCATCTAAGTGCTGTTTCCCTCAGCGTCCCAGCATCTTTCCGCTCGGGCAAAAGCCAGCGGTCAAAAGAAATGGGCCTCTGAAGTTTCTCTGACTGTGAGAGATGCCAAGTTCTAAAATCTGCTGGAGGCCATGTATCGCCCCTGACCACACGTCTATAGTCTCTGTTTTATTCGGACGGGATGTACAGTGCGCCATTTTTGGCTCCTCGTGTGGCTCACTGCTTTCATATTATGACCATTATTTCGAACAGACTAGAGCCTATCAAAGCCTGTCCTTAATAAGACTTACAGATTAGATCTTATGCTTCGCTGTGATAATGGGGAAATTCGCAAGCTTATTTTCACAAGATGGGGGGGAACAGGAACCTGTCAATAATTCTCTGGAAGTGGTGGGTATATTCATAAGGTCAGTCATATACGAAGAATCCCACAGTTAACATTGATGTCATATCGTCTCCAGCCGATGGTGAGTTAATGTCACCCCAAAGGAAAGGAAAACGTTGGTCCACATTTTCTGAAACTGCTTCAGACATTTATTTTAAAAGAGTACTTTCTACTAAGATGGAAGAGCATCACTATATATTCATATACAAAAAGGCAACGAAAAACTTGATATACAGATCGCAGCAAATTTCCTAAGGAGATTTAAACCATTTAAATCAGTGTTTGTATAAGCTTTTGTCACTCTTTATTGGTTAAATCATTCTCACTCATCAACTCGCCAGTATGGAAAAAAAAAAAGTCAGTCAATCGTCACGCAGTGCAACGCATCCCCGCCCCCCCTCTCTGCACGAGCTTAATTAAAAACGCTCCATCAAAATGTGATAAAACGATCTCTCTCTCTCTCTCTCTCTCTCTCTCTCTCTCTCTCTCTCTCTCTCTCCTTTTCCATTCTCCTCTTTTCAATCCCTTGTCTCCCCTTCTCCTACAAGTTGAGGCCAGGACGGGCATAACACGCCACAACAAAGCTAATCCTCTTGGTCGAGATTGGCACGCGGCCTTACAAAGGCAGTCTGATGGAAAAGGATGGAATAGCAATAACAGAAGTGGTTAATCCCCTTCTCCCTCTTGGCCTGTGGTGACAGTCTCTTGTTTCCCTTGGGTATATGGCACTAGTTCCGGGTGCGTGTCTTCGACTCTGGACGATAATCTCTTCCTGGCAATGATTGTCAGTGGCACATGATCCTCTGAATAATTCAACCATGTATTTGATTTATTCATTATGCATACGATGGATTAAAGGCTTGATTTCTATTTTTCATTTCCCCTTGCATATTTTTACATACTGTGACAAGCCTGAGTAATCGGCAGCTACTTTGATGCGAGTAATCCTCATTATCTAATACGAATTTCACTTGCGTCTTATAAACGCATAGATAAACGTCTTCATCCCGTTATACCAGCCGCTATCTGAATAATTCATCCGGTTTTCTCTGGGACCATAAGTCGTAAATTTGATGTTGGCGTGGCTCCCCTCGGGTTGTGGCAGGACTATTCCTTACGTTCTGGCAGCTGCATCGAGGGAACTAAACCAGACTGGTTATGGCTGGTCTAGTCCCACCTGGTTGGCCGCTGCACTGAGGACCTCTCCCAGCCTTGAGGTGGGTGATCTATCTATCTCCGAGTAAGGGCTGCATCTCAGGAACAAGACCATTCGAGATGTTGAAAGTTGAATTGTTCTCAATTCTTTGACGAGCCTGGAGTCACCAATCATTTCTTAGCTCAAGTTTGTTAAGTGTTCACGTCATCTACTATCCACACAATTCAGTTTTACCCAGATCGTACGTTCCACCTTTTTCGTTTACTTAATTCTTCCCTCGATTAGTTACTTTAATTTATCTTCCTCATCCTTACAATAATACCATCAAACTCTTCCAGCTTATTCATCCACTTTACACTACCCTTATTTTCTCTATAGCCATACGCTGTACTCATTTCTATATTTAACCATACACAGTCACCTCGTTCATCAGCTTATTTAGAATTAAAGCAGCCTTCTTATCTATTTACCACTTTAGATTCTATTACCTCTTCCTCCCAACTGTTTCCTCTGACTGCTTGACACACCAAACCTGATCTCTTTACTCGTGACTGTACACTTGGACATGTGGCAATAGTCACGTTTCTTTACCACAGCAAAGTGGTTAACTTTGAATCCTTGCATTCCCGTCAGTTATAATCATGGGTTCCAAAACAGGGCTTCGCGTGTTGAGAAATCTAATGAACTCTAGTCTAGGTTTGTTTTCCAATTCTCTGTTGGAGTACAAGCCGAGGAGCTTGACTTCCCAATCTATATTTCCAGCTTTTATGTTTGAATTGACCTCATTGAAAAGCAGATATTCTCAACTGGGCTACATAAAGAATCAGAAATTTGGTCGTAGTCATTACCATTAGCTCATCTTCTCTTAGTAATCATTTAGGATAATTGAACTTCTTTTTTTTTCATTTTCTCTAGTTTTTCGTGACCCGATAGAAGCTGATTAGAATATCGTGTTTGGCGAGTCCTAATAACGTTAAAATGATCAACCTCCTCCTCTCTGTCGGCAAGCAGTGACCTGCTGAATTGTGTTGCCTCTGTTAACACATCTCTAGAGCTGTGAGGTAGGGAACAGAAGGAAACCAAAGGGGACATGGGGGAGAGCGGGGTTGTTACAAGCCTGGCGTTACTAATGCGAGCCATAAGTGACAGGGCAGCAAGAGCGGCCACGTCTGAGCGCTTGTCTCATCCCTTGACAGACTGCAGGAGATGTGATCTTGATGGTCAAAGATACCAGACTTTCTAAAGCCCCGAGGAGGATCGTAGTCAGCATGGGATGTGTTGTCAGTGTTTGTTGAACTGTTATTACAGTCACAAACTCTCGACGTTGAAGTCCTAAGATTGTAGATTAAGTTCAAGCCAGGCTTTCTAATTTCAAGAAAAAATAGCTTCGTTTCTCAACGAATGTAGAAAAAAAAAAAACGTACTTAAGCTCAAGAGAAATAGCGATGGTATCAAGATGATTACAGACAATTTCGAAGAAGACACTGCCATGAAGATATTTCAAGCTTACTCTGTATTCTTAATGTATGTTCATATCTCATTTCTGTATTTCCGTATCTTGATCAGGGTTTTACTGAAGCCGAATTTCTTTCAGAAAACTAAGGTAAAAACTTGGCCTCATTTATGTGATTATTGATATTACTGTTAACTAAAGTCAGGCATAGTTCTTGTAGCAACAGCAGCTTCATACTCTGTGCTGATGCAGAATTTCATTACGCTTCTTATATTACAGAGACGCCACTACCTCTCGCCGTTTGTAAGTAAGCTTTTCATAAGTTCTAGCAATGTGTTGTCTTTCTTTTATTTATACCTGCATTGTTGCGTTGTAATTGGTAAGCAGACTTGTGACCCCCAAATATCATTGAGCAATACTTTCGTTTGGCACTGTTTTCATTTATTTGGCTGGAGTGTGCTTTACTTGTAAATATATCTGTGTTGTACGTTAACAACTTTCTCAATGCCCGCATTGTCACTTTCATTTGGCTTTCGCTGTGGTTGAAGACAAACACTCTTGCATCCCGTCTTCTATGCTGCATGGCCTCTCGCTTTCTCTTGTCACAGTTAGTGACGTAAACACACATCAGGGTAACTTCCCAGACCTGCGCAGGCGTTACGCTTAGTACCCTGCCACATGTGAACATTCAAGGCGTCTCCTTTTATCATTTGCTTTCATGACTGCGGCAAAGGCTGCTGTCCTCTCTAAAGCAGTTCAGTTATCTAGCTAACAATCACCAGCAAATGCATATCATCCAGTTATGTAAACGAGTCTCGATATCTAATTCACAAAAGACAGTCATAGATAGTCCCCGGGTCCTCACTGACATTCCTTGCTCAAGCAGTCTAAACTTTCCCTGATGTTTTCCTTAGCAACAGTTTTGCTTTTAGCCGATCTTGTGTTTTCACTTCATTCGAGGCGCCTTTTGCAATCGCTTACCGTACATATTACAGGTATTAATCTGGTGGCTTAGATTATCATATCGTAGTGCTAGAATTACTGCATTACAAAAAAAAAGTTTTGCGCAAAACAATGTTATGATGGTGCGTACTTTGACTCTGGTATCCACAATGTGCCGCCTGCTGGCGAGATTGCCTTTACATCAGCTCGGGTGGTCTCTTACGTAGCCTAACAATAATAGCTTTGACATAGTAAACTTCCTCCTTCGCCTTCTTTTCTCTCTAACTTGGGGCGTGACGAGGAAGAAAACGTGCACTGAGGGAGCTTAGGAAGAGGAAGAGCCACAGAAAAATGCTTGGTGTGTGACAAAATATCGGAGCAAAGGAAAGTGTGCTAGTGACACTTCTAGCATGTTCTGTATTCAGAAGACACAAGAGTGGCTTCATTTTCATGGGTGTGATACAATCTGAAATGACGGCGTTCGGTCCTTTGCAATTAGGGCAAAAAAAGTTGTCCTTTTAGTGAAAATAAGCAAACAAGACCCTTTTCTCCATCCCTCTTTGTCCTTTACTCGAACGAGAATGAAAGTTGATATCAAGAGATACAAAATGTGATACAGACGAATTATATGAATGCCAGCCGCCAAATAGAAGCAGCGAGTGTGAGGAGGAGCCACGAAGTTTGGGGATGAGGAAGGGTAGTGCCAGAGTGTGGATGACAAGAGGGCGCCTCTTTGTGCTGCATGCCATACCCTGACACCGTGAATAATTTGCCAAGAAGTACGACAGTAATTAGGAGCTGCGTGCATCTGAGAATTTGTTATGGTGTCGAGGTGTAAAATGGCTGGCATGTTTAACGTTCCTAGGCTCATACATCACCACGCCAGCAGCAGCGTTGTTAGTCCGAATCTTTGAGAGGGCTTTGGCTTGAGGAAATTTACTTTATCGACACTGTTATGTTCCGAAGAGTAACAATGTCCAAGCGCTGGGTTCCGTTTTTGTCTTTACCGTAGGCGTGTCGAGTATCACAAAGATCAAAAGTGCTTTGTTCCTTGTGTTCTTAAGACGATGATCATCTCGGCCCATTACATTATCATCATAATTGTTTATGAAGATATTTTCCTAACAAAATCACTCAACATAATTGGGTATCTATCAGTAGCTTGCTAAAGCAGGTTTCATTGGCTCGTACATGTACATCCACATCGCTATGTGTACGTAATCTCAATATGTGAAGGAATCCATGGGATTTTAATTATCACGAGTTGATTTTCCCTGTTGTCAAGAAGATAAAAGATGTATTCTGATATCACTTGCTATCCTCCTTTATCAACATGAGGAGAACTGAGCGAGGCAATCGCACTCCGTGAGTCATAAACAGTCTACTTATTTTATCCATTTTCCACATCATATGAACTGGGTAGTACTTGACTAGTTTTGTAGTCTGAACTACTCTGGAAAAACGAATACACTCAAGTGTACTATAAGCAGACACATAATGGCACATGGGACTTCTACATGGCGAGACGTTATCTCCAATCAACGTACAAAAATTGTTAGGTCAGGCGTAGTAGTTTCAATGAGACCATTTAAGATAACATACAGTTCACCTCTTGAGCTTTCATAGAATGTCTGTCGGATCTTTAAATAAATCTTCCAAATATGCGGCTTTTTGCCTCGAAGGTAAGCGAACTGTGTTATATACTAAGCAAATACATAGCCTGAAAAATAGTAGCTCCATCTGGGGCCCGGAGACTACATGCAAGGCGACAGCCGTTTCGGATTATGGTGGCGCATCATCCACAAAGATACCCAAAAGAAACAGCTTAAAAGGGCAGATAATAGGTAAGGGTGGAGGAGCCCAGATCGAGGAAAAATTCTATGCTATATAAGGCGGAAACATCAAGCTCATTTCATAATACGCCTACATAGTTTCTAAACATAAATCAACAGGTAAAGAACAACAGAATCACGAGTCCATAAACGTTTAATCTCTAGGACTATACGTCATATCACATGAAGGTAGGAATGACAAATGTACTCAATTTGCAACAATAATAGCCCTTTTTCGTCTTGTACACTAGAGAAGCCAATGTAATCGTAGCGTAAGAGTTCGGAGACTTTCGCTCCACATAGCTCAGTTTCGGCGCTTTGAAGACAAGACTTTGATTCGTGTGTGTACGACTTTAGTCGTCGTTGTAGGGGTGGTATACCGGTGGATGGTTCCAATACGACAGCGATGGCTCGGAGTGCACTCACATCCAGCTCATGATGGTTGCACCAACTCATTTTCAGGACCACGCAAAGCTGGTGCTCTTACAGATTTTGCGTGTTGCATCAAGAATCTTATATGATAATTTTGTTACGGTTAGAGATCCTTTTGTTAATGCTAGAGGGAGTCTTTACTACTGCTGTTGCAGGATGGGTTGTTTTATCAATGCTTTGCAGAAAGGAAGCCTTTTCCACGGCAGATTTAAGAAGAATTTTTCACTGTTCTGAGAAGAGGAGCTCTGGCACTACTATTGGAGGAGTTTGTGGGCACTGCTGTGGTATGGAAGTCTGTTACTGCAGCAGAAGAGAGGACTTGGCAATACTGTTGTAAGGAGTCTTATCATCATTATAAGACTGGGGGCCTTGTCACCGCTGTCAAAGAGGAATCTCATTAGTGCTTCAGACGAGGAGTCTTATCACCACAGCAGGAGGCGGGGGTCTTGTAACTCCTTGCGGAGAAGAATCTTATCACTGCTAAAGAAACGAAATCTTTTCACCGCTGCAGGAGGGTAGACTTGCCACTGCTACAAAATAGGTTTGTTGTCAGTGACTCAGGAAAGAAGTCCCACGGTTACTTTAACTGGGAAGTTATCTCATTCCTGCAGGAATTCTTTGCTTCTTCTGTGAGAGGGAATTTTTGGACGGAAATCATGTCACTGCTAATGCAAGGGAGTCTTGTTACTACTACAAGAGGGAGTTTTAGCAGTGTTGTAAGACAAACAGACAGACCACTCAATGCAACAAGGATAGTTAGCATCACTGTAGTATAAATCTCTTGTATAACCAACATGATGAAAGTAGATACAGGTAAATCTTCCTTTACAAGTACGTATAAGATATTTTGTATGACTGGAATAGTTTTCTCAGTCTAGCGGAGGAATTATTCCTCCTTGTGTGGAGAATTGCTGTCACATTTGCCATCCGTCATAGTAATTACTCGGAAAAGTTTAATATAAAGTTTCCCCTTTATTAGCACTTCCTCCGAGTCTGACCTCAACATTCGATCCACTTTCCTTACATTGTACTCTTTGTTTTCTTTCTCTTTCAGTAGGTAAGACTTTGGTGTCTATATCTGATAACTGGCTGCTCGTGTGCCTATGCCATTAGCTGAGCCACGAAGCACTAAGCAAACCACTGCATCGTATGATTCCGGTGTGGTCGCCGGCAAATCGAGGATGGACAGCTGTAATATTGTGCTTCTTTCCCTCTACCGCTAAGCTCAAGAACCACTTACCGCTTTGTTTGTTTCGTAACCAATGCAAGTAGCAGCTACATCTAGCAAAGACATGTATACGCTAAAGCTCCAGACTGCATCACGGCTACCGTGACCACTTCACGCTCTCGGCAAGTTTATATTACTCTCCCTGACACTTTACCTACAATCTGTCGGTATGTTGCTCCTCTGATACAATTCTGACATCATGGGTTGTAAACAGAATGTAAAAACCTGAGTGACAGAGAACAAGACGTGGTCACTATGGCTAAGGAATTGTGGCACACGTCATTTTCTAATGTATGAATAAATACGTCACGTCCCTCGACAGCTTATAGTCGAGGGCACACCTATTAGCGCCGAGTTTAAAACGACAAAAGTCGTGTCCCAGACGGAACAGCCAGACCTCTGAGAGCCAAGCCTCACACGCTAAAAAAAAGTCAGATATTCCAGGTAAAAAGTAGGAAGATATCAAAATATTCCTAAATCTCGCTATCCTTTAGAAATAAGATGGTAATCTCTATAGACCTACTACCTTTCTGACTAGCACTAACTAGCTAACACCCGTAGGCAGCGGGCTATGGTGATGGCAGGGTCCACATGGTATTCAACGTGGAATTTCTTGAAGTTATCAAAATAACCGTAAAAGCATTCATTCCTTAAATGAGAAAAGCTTTACGGATCTATTACTTTTCTCATTTACACTAACCAGCTAACACCCGTGACCTACGGGCTATGGTGAAGGCGGGGTTCCAATAGCATCTTAACACCTATTGAAGGAGTTCATCTGAACCTCACCCACACATATACACAACATTCATATTTGCAGGTACTATGAGACGGGATCCATCAGACCCGGTGTCATCGGCGGGTCTAAGCCCAAGGTGGCCACACCCACAG
>JAYMFT010064410.1:0-14793 GCA_038088735.1 Panulirus argus | reverse complement strand
ATATATACAGTTGGCCAGCTCCTGTGTGACATGCCCCTATGTTTTTAAATCAATGAAGATGACCTGACTTTACTGACACAAATGCACGCATGCAAACATACATACAACATTGCACACACACACACACACACACACACATACATACATACATATAATGTGTGTGCATGTTGTGTGTGTATGACTAACGTGTGTGTTACGAAGAGAGAGTTTTGCACTAGTGTTGCCCCGTCTCTTAACCTCGTATATATGTTACATGTCTTTAATCCTATGTATGTATGTATGCATGCATGCACACACACCACACCCTTCCACCCTAAGCCAGGTATCCAATTTTCGACCAGCCTTGAGGTAAGGATAAACACCTGGGTTGGGTGTGAACCGACTGCTACGCTCAGGATTCGAACCCATGCGGTTCCGACCCCGGGCTGGGCCGTGGCGACTCATGGTCAACAACACTAACCACTACACCACGGAGGCCCCTGTCTGTGTGTGTGTGTGTGTGTGTGTGTTGTTAACAAATATTCTTTTAAGTCTTTTCTATTACATGTTCGTCTACATATTCAGTGAAAAACAAATATGCATAAAAATGGTTAATTCACGATAATTTAATTCATACCAACAGACGAAACTATGTATTTCACAAGTATTTTTCCAAAGACAAGTTTTCTAACATTCACCTTCAGTGCCGGCTGGTCAAAAAGACCAAACATCTACGACTGTATCAAAATATACCTCAGGTGTCCGCCATCATGAAAGTTTCTGAAATGTCGAATAAGAGACAAGAAGCAGTTATCAATACCATAACTCTTTTTAAGTCTACGTCAGGTACAGTTACAGTCTCATGCACTACTGTGCAAACTGTAACCCGAGAATGTTTCTGAAATCAAGGGGTCTCGGGTCATTATTAGACCGGAAACTAACTTCTACCAACTGGGGCCCCGTCGGCATATTGATGAGGTCATTTCACACACGGTCGTCCGGAGGGGTTGGGTGGGTGGCTGCTCCTCCTCCTCCTCCTCCTCCGTAAGAGACTTCCATTACCGTCGTTAAATTTCATCAGCATACACACACCTCCCATGCTGAGCGAACTAGCTACTTCGCGATATGCTGCTTCGTTTGAAAAGACAGCATCATACTTCACCAGTTGGAACCGATAGCCTCGTAATGCTGCTTCTTGATGGGTGGGTGGGTGGGGGGAGAAAAAAACCATCACAACTTATCTCGAATGGGGATCGAACTACTTCAGGTTTAGGGATCAAAATTTGAATGCCTTTAAGTGCCATGTATTCACGACATGAAGGAATTCATGATTTGCCATGCAAGGGCCTTCAGCATTACGTGTATACTTCAGCTCTCGCCTCTTAAATAACAGTCCCGTTCAACATGGCTCCGACTCATAATCCAGTATCTACCGTTCAAAACTCGAAATTCCAATATTACCTTCGCTCTCTTGATTTCGTACTTCAGGCCAGTCTACTCGAGGCGGCATTGTGTTCAACTTCATGTTCCGCTGGCTCGAGTCAACATGCAGAAGCCAGGAGTCTTGTGCAAACTAACCAGGATCACTGGTATGTAATCGCGGGACTGACAGACGTGTTCAGTGACCCCCTCCCCCACAAGCCTCTCAGACTCGAAGCTCCGAAACAGGAGGTAAGTATGTCGTGCCCCGGGTTAGTACGAAAACGTTTTATTGTTTGATTTTTATCCTTCTAACTCAAGTATCAAATCTTGAGTGCCCATGATCGATAACTCATGTATATAACATATATATGTGTAAAGAAATGAGTATTTTTCACAACCAAACTCGATAATACTTTCTTCCCTCGCCAACCGCTTAGTCACCAATAACACAATATCGTAATTACGAAAGAAATCTTTCAATTTAGTAAAATAAATCCGAAAAGACTTAGAATAATCTAACCTTATGATTACAGTCTGGCTCCTCCAGCTTGCCTAAGACCTGTGACTCAGAGGGAAATCTTATGCCCAAGGATACGTAGCTATCCTGAACCTGAGGAACACTAAACTCGCTCCTCCGGTCTTTATTTGCTATTCTTCAGGGCCTGCTTGTACCACTGCACTAACATCTCGGTATGTTTCGGCTCGACGGGATGATACGTCTGCCTTCACCACCCACACTCCTCCTCTTGCGTGGGAAGATGTATAGCCCGTCCAGATTTCTGCCAGCTTCACCACATATGAGGAATTGAGTTTCTCCTGTTGTCAGACACTGGGCAATAGTGAGGTCCCAGTTCTACCAAACGTTTCAGTCACATATCCCTCTCCTTCTTTAGAGACGTCAGTAATATGCTCCAACCTTCCCAATTTGGCATGCAACGACAGACGAAAGATTATCGAAGACCTTAAGTCACTGTTTCAACGTGAATAAGGGGAGGCGGAAGGAGATGACATTATACAATCCACTTGCAATCAGTAACGGGTTGAAATACGGAATAATAAGAGCCCCAGATCCATACTGCCCTGTGTGTACATATTTGAATACGAGACTTAAGCTAATGGGTCCGATGAATTACTATCAACTGAGTGCTTTCCATTAGGTGATTTAAGGAGATGGCTTCCTGTGTCTATCTTGCAGAAGGTCCAGAAGACTGATATGGAAGCTGCACCAGCATGTCTGTCCCAGTAGGTTTAGGGGAATCGCTGTCTCAGAGCTGGAAAGAGAAATCCTCAACGTCTTTGTGACACGTTGTGTCATGGTACCAGAAGCTCTTGAAGGGGTTGACGGAGCTTTTTCTCTCTCTCTCTCTCTCTCTCTCTCTCTCCAACTTTCTTCGTTGAGAAGTTTCGAGTCGCCTGTTGGTGTGGCCCGACTCTCAATACATGTGGCGGTGCTCTAGCGAGCGATGGCGCGCCCGCCCCCTTTGTATTGCATGCAGCAGCTGGCAAATGGAGGGACGTTAGTGGTGCACACTTGCTTTACACCTGCAGGCGGCAGGGGCGGTGGGGGGAGGGGAGGGGGTTGGCGGAGAGAGAGAAAGCCACCGGATGCTGTCTGTCGCCGGAGACCTCCGAGACCCGGAATGCGTTCCTCTTTGATGCGTGTGCTTGAGAATGCCATTAGTGTTAATGCATTGGGCCTTGTTACAGACACTGCAGGTGCACGCACTCTTAGCACTAGTGCCTCACCTCCCTCAGAGAGCGAGAGGGTGTGTGAGGGAGTGAGTGAGTGAGCGAGTGAGAGAGAGATAGAGGGCAGGCTCCTTGAAGGTGTGTATTCTGACATTATGGTGTCTCGGAGGATGAGCACAGGGCCGAGTACGAACGAGACTAGAGGAAAACTACGAGTCAGTTCAATGTCGAGACGGTTAGTTCCACGAGTACTGGAGGCTTTCCGCGTTCCTCATCGCTTGCTGGTCCACCGCCAAGGGAGGGAGAGAACCCCCACACACTAGGCCCAAGAGGTGGAGCGACAAGTCTGTCATACAAGATAGAGATAACACCATCGCCAGTGCTTGGTAGGAGGGAAGGAGGAGGAGGAGGAGGTGGTGGCTCTCTTCAGCAGGCAGGAAAGATAACACTGACCACTCGTATTTACATACGAAAGGACGCGCATGAATATTCCCCCGGGGATGCTCCCGTTAAGGACCACTACAAGTGTTCATGCTCCTCGAGGGAAGAAGTCGTCATGCACAGAACAGTCGGGGAGATGTTTTACTACTTTGGATTTCCCAATGGCGTCATGCACAACTAGAAAGAGAAATGACACACAGCCGTTGAACTATGTCCAGAATTGTGGGCACGAGGCTAGAGACAATATGTGACGTGAATTTCTACTAAAATAAAGAGATTTTAGAACTTGATTCATTCCATGGGAATGGTAACAGAACTGATACTAACGGACGGACAAATAAACAGACAAAACATAAATGTATGGCTGGCACTTAAAACCAGTCATTGTGGTATCGAATCCAAAATGTAAAAAGCTTCTTTTAAATCGACGAGCACACAAGTATACGGATACTACTAATTGGAACGTTTATGAGAACCAACTCTCATGTATAGACGATACAGAACCTAAAGCCTCTAAATTTTGAGTCCTCAATAACTACAAAAAAAAAAAAGGCACTTATAACCAAGAAACGACTTAGCTTTCCTACAGACCAACTCCCTCCCAAAAATAGGTGTCGTGTCTAACCACATTCGCCTTAACGTGATGGACCTCAAAACTGACACATTATCGTACAGATATTCACGTGCAAGTGAGACGCTACGTATATGAGAAGAAAACCTGGTACATAGCTGTGAATCTGAACCCTGGAAACGTCACAGGCTTTTCCTGGAACGACTCTTGGAGACCTGAGGTATGTGTGTGTGTGTGTGTGTGTGTGTGTGTGTGAGTGTGTGTGTGTGTGTACCTCCTCTTAAATTCACTGGGTGACAAGAGGGACGCCAGGAACGAGTGTAGTTTCCAGGGAGCGCAAGGAGAGGCCCTAGGAACGTGTGTAGCTTCCAGGAAGAAGTCCTCTTCCTCCTGCTGCAGCTGCTGCTGTCCCTAACAACCTGACCAACAATACAAGAAATCATTTACGCCTAACGACCGCTGACTCCATTTCAACACCTCTATCTCCTCTTCCACTCTCTGCCCCGGCCTCCCAAACTCCCCCAACCCTAGAGGACATTTCTAATAAGTCTTTGTCCGCTGTTTGTGTTGGTGTGCGTGTATACATACCCCCGTCCGTGCATTAGCGCACATCTCTACCTTTATGCATTCATGATAATTCTCCCTGAATATAGCTTTACGGTGACTTCTGCCATGGGTATAATGCCTTCAACATCTGAAATTTGGAGCAAATGAATTCTTGCCAGCTGCTAGAATAAAGGGTCTTATGAGTATAGAGAGAGGGAGACATTCGCTCACAAGTCTCTTCTAGTCAAAAATGATAAGAGTTTCATGTTACTCAATGTACGTTTTGAGTTACATACAAGCCATTATGACTAGCAGATGTGCTTTTTTTCTGACCCTTACATCATGTGTTGTAGTTATAGGCTACACCATGTGACGCAGTTGTAGGCTATACCATGTGACGTAGTTGTAGGCTATACCATGTGACGTAGTTTAAGCTATACCATGTGACGAAGTTGTAGGCTATACCATGTGGCGTATTTGTAGGCTATATCATGTGACGCAGTTGTAGGCTATACCATGTGAAGCATTTGTAGGCTATACGATGTGACGTAGTTGAAGGCTATACCATGTGACGTATGTGTAGGCTATACCATGTGACGCAGTTGTAGGCTATACCATATGACGTAGTTGTAGGCTATACTATGTGACGCAATTGTAGGCTATCCCATGTGACGTAATTGTACGCTATACCATGTGGCGTATTTGTAGGCTATGAAGAATTCACAGACGTTTCACCCAGGTCCTTGCGATGTGGATGCACGATCCATTAAATCACCTTAAGCAGTCTAAATGATCGTGAACGGGATAATCAAGAAAAAGCTTTTTGTTCAACACGATGGGTTGATTCCTATTCTTAGCTTCTGTAACATACCTGGTACGTGCAATTTTACTCCTTTTTTTGAATTTTCTATATTTCTTTTTCTATGGATGAGTTTATATTCGAGAGCAAAAAGCCATAAAGAGTGATTCAAATTTTATTGTTTTGTTGAGAAAGATATTCGATTCATTCAACCCCCGGTTGTCTCCTATGCAAATCAGTTTTCCATACCTTTGAAAACCTACGTTGTAAGAGAGAGAGCATCTCCACAGCCAGGCCTCCGAGATCATTGTACTGTGAACCCCCTTTCTTTTCAATAATGGCCCGCGTCAAGATGCTTCTCTAATAAGTAATACTCAATTCATTATTTCCAATGGTTCTGTAGACGTACACTACTGATAGTGGTGGTCTTTCTCGCACACCTTCAGAAATATTCCTCTCTCTCTCTCCCACTCATTCCTCGAGGGGAAATTTTGATTGGTAATAATGATGTCCTGCAGAAAACAGCTCAACTTTTATACAAAATTAATTATAGACTCCACTCCACGTAACGTCCCCCACCGTAGCGTTTATTTAATAGCTATTCCCAAATCAAAATGGGATATATATATATATATATATATATATATATATATATATATAGCAAAATAATCTTTATTGACACATTGTTGGTGCTCTACCAACCCTCTCTGTTTTGCTAAAACAAGCCTGTATCTTCCGCGCCATCTCAACGTCACCTTAAGTCTCCCTGCCCGCAACACGGGACTCATTTAAGACTTGGCTAAATCTCCGAGTAGCGTAGTAATACCCCAGCTCATTTCCCTGGTCACAAATCAGGCGAGATGAGACGCCGCCGACGGCCGACAGCAAGCGCTTGCTGAAGGATCGCTCAGGAGGAGAGAAAAGCGAGTTCCTTGGGACAAGCAAGGGGCCAGGCAGGACGGAGGAGGAGAAGTAGTATGGTCTGGTTAAGGATACCACAGGATTGCGTCTCCTAGTTATCCTGTGGCTTTCCAACGCGATGTGACATTCAGGCCTTTTGTATGTGGATAGCCTGTTATCTCTTCTTTGTTGAGTATACGACAACTCTATTACCAGCATTCAGATTGACGATAATAGTACGGAACCTAGTCTATTCACCGCTATCATAATTCTCATTTGATCGCCTTTCCCCCCGTTAGCGGAGTAGCGCCAGGAACAGACGAAAAAAGGCCTCCCCTATCCACAACCTAGCATCCATAGACCTATCCATGGTTTCCTCCAGGCCCTTTCACACGCCCCGGTTCAGTCCATTCACACCACGTCGCCCCCTGTATACCACATCGTTCCAATTCACTTTAACCCGCGCACACCTTCTTAACTCCCCTGCATTTCCCAGGCCCCGGATAAGAGAAGGAAGCCGAGGAGTGAGTGTGTTCACTCTTAACTCCCGCGAGGAATTAAGAGACGAGCTAAGGGATACCGGTTGGAGTACAGGTGGGTGAGGATGTGACGGTACGGAGGAGGCATCTGAAGATTATAACGGTGGCTGCCATAGTGGTGTACTGCGCCCTCCACACAGCTGGTAGTGAGCTGCCACAGCTGTATCGCACTCACTATGCATCTTGTAGAGAACTGCCACTGTGGTGTACCGCAGCCTCTACACTACAGGTTGAGGGAACTGAAGAGGGTTTGCTGACATGATGTTGATATCTGGAAAGAATGAGTGAGGCGAGGTCGACGAAGAGGATATATACGTATGTCACAAGTAGAGGGAACAAGGAGAAGCAGGAGACTAGACTGGAGATGCAAGGATGGAGTGGAAAAAGATTTTGAGTGGTTGGGGGCCTAAACATGCAGAGGGTGAAAGGCGTGCAACGGGATAGAATGAATTGGAGCGCCGTGGTAAACAGGGGGCGACGTGCTGTCAGTGGACTGAACTAAGGCATATGAAGCAGTTGGGGGGAAACCATGGAAAGATCTGTAGGGGGGGGGGGTCTGGCTGTGGATGGTGAGCTATGGTTTCGGTGCATTACACATGACAACTAGAGACTGGATGTGAGCAAGTGAAAACTTTTCTTCTTTTGTTTCTGGCGTTACCTCACTAACGCGGGAAACGGAGAACAAATATGAAGGAAATAAAAAAAATGTGTGCTACATATATATATATATATATATATATATATATATATATATATATATATATATACACACAACACAAGCACCGCGCATTCACGAAAAAAGTTCAGTCACAGTTTGGGATCTGGGAGCAGGACAATGCCCAACTAAGGGTCTCCCATTTGGGACATTAGATTACTCAACAAATGCAGAGGACTGGCCAAAGCTTTTTGCAAGCCCATTTTAACCGTCACATTACATTACATTTTTGCAGAGTGGAATTCAGGATATTCGAACGGCTAAAAGCTGGTGTGACAACCTACTTCAGTCCCGGGCCACTAGTGGAGCCGGGGCCTGCTGCTCCTGCTGGAGGGAGAGGGTCGAGTGTGAGTCACAGGGGGCCAGAGCGGGATGGCACGGAACGCTCTTCCTACAAAGGATGTTAAAAAAAAATAAGAATATCTAAACAAATGATTCATTTCGGTGTGAGATCAGAAAAAGGAATTAAACCCTTTACAGAGTTTTTTTATTTCATTTGTTTTCTTTAACTCTCTTTCCTTTTGTTTTTTTTTTAGGGGTTTTAAAAGAGTCACAAGGTTTATCCTTTATACCTTGAGTTCCAGGACAAGTTCTTTTGTGAGTGACTCCCTCCTTCCCCCCGCCCCACACACCCACCGCCAGCGACGGACCCTTTCACCGCCGGTCTCCGGATATCTTGACAAGGTTAATTCACGGGAACTTTCGTGATAATGGGAGTTTTCGGCTCAATAAAACATACCCCTTTACCGAGGATGTTATCGGACCGGCACGGTTAATAGCTATTTCGAACTGCCTCAATCAGTGACTTGACACGGCAAGGCAACACTATGTACGCGTGGGGGGTATACACGTAAATTTCATATATATATATATATATATATATATTTATATATATGAGAGAGAGAGAGAGAGAGAGAGAGAGAGAGAGAGAGAGAGAGAGAGAGAGAGAGAGAGAGAGAGATACCTTACTAGCAGCGAGAGACCTTCTTTAGGCAGCCGGTAATCCGAATGTACATTATCTTAAATCCCCCTCGAGTCTTCCAAGCCTACTCCTTCCTCAACGCGGTCCACCCCTTACCCTACCTACCTACCTCACCTTTAATCTCTTACCTTTCCCACCCCAACAGTTTCCTTCTTTCTCTCTCTCTCTCTGTCTTACCTCCCATCTTTCCCTTCTCTCGTTGCCTTAGTCAGCATCGTAGTGTCACTGTGTGCCTCATATTCTTGTCCCTACCTCGTACATCCCTCAGCCTAACACACGTCTGCCAGCGCCCCCTCTTCGCCTCCACCTCCTCTTCCTCCGCCACACGTACACTCCTCTGGGGAGGTAGACGTACGACACACACACACACACACACACACACTCTCCCAAGAGGAGGCGGCTTAAGCAGGACCTCCCTACGACCTCCCCCGTCCATACGGGATCAATGTGAGCGATCGTGTCTATTTCTTCGCCCATTTAAGGGACCGTTCTGGGAATAGCGGCCGCTCCAGTTTCGATTATTATCGCATTTTTCTCCCCTCGACAAGAGAGAGAGAGAGAGAGAGAGAGAGAGAGAGAGAGAGAGACCCTTCGGGGGGAATTGTCTGTAACACTTTGTCGCTCGCTGATAATGTCTCTGTTCGCTGTCCTGTCCCTCGCCGACTCCTGGCGAAGTTCGTCCCATTCATCACTCGGGAGGGAACCGGCCGTGGTCAGTGACTCCGAAGCGGCGCGCTACTGACGCAGACGTGGTCCGACTTCCCCACTCCTCTCCGTGTCGCGTTGGTCCGACGTTCTCCATGGGAGAAAGGAATTCCAAACTGAAGGAATCTAAGAGGCGACAAACACCTCCCCCTCCACTCCCCTGCCCTGGAGTCGTCACGAGGCTGTTTGTGTGGGAGGGCGGGAAACACCAGAGACTCATGGATTAGTCGAGGTAAGAATAGAAACACACACACACACACACACACACACACACACACACACGTTGCAGAGAGATAAGCCCGTTCTCCGCCGCCTCACGTTGCCTTTCCGGATCCTCCTCCGTCGGCACTACTTCGTTGTTACATCACAAATCGTTCAACAGATCCTCAACGAACTCCACACGAACGGCTGCTATACAGTCGCCACTCACCAAAGTTTCTGCTATTGGCTGATCTCCTGTTATCGCAGCTCCAAATCCATACCTTCTGATCAGCCCTTTGGCTGCACATTAAACTCTGTTTGTGCTGTAGATAACAGTGGTTTTTCTCCCTCCGCCACGAAGCCTGTAGTAATACTCTATTATTTTCTTTTTGTTGCACATGCTGATTTTCTGCTATTGTTTGCAACACATTCTCCCCACCTATCACTTTTGTCAGGCATTTCGAGTTTCTGATAATTCAGCTTCGACAAAACACAAAATCCCCTTTCATTGCTGATGAAAACTGAAAATTTTCCTTTCTTACACATTCTACGCCTTTGTGGTTACTCTTGAACAATTCCACCTCCGTTCAGGTACTACTACACATTACCAGTGCTTGATACAACACGTTCTGACTCTTTAAGAGTGTTGGTTCACATTCTGACCCGCTCATACAACAACTAGACACTGTTGTCTTGAACTACTGTCATATGTTCTTGTTTCCCAAGAATGATGTACACATCCCGAGTTCTTCAGAAAAATATTGTTATCTATTCCAAAATCTTACAGTCTTTCACTACACATTCAGACTTTCTAAAACTGCTGCTTAACATTTTGGCTCTCGACAATAAACAACTTTACATTCTGACCTTCTATTTCTATACATTCTGGCCTCCTGCTAAGGCTTCTCCACATTCTAACTCCCTATCGCGCTTAATACACATTAAATGCGATCTAAGACTGCAGACCTCAACTCCTTTACTCAGCGCTTTCGCAAGAGAATCCGACTCTGTTAATACACTCTTTAATTCCCTCGAGCTGCCAGACACCACTGCAGCATATCCTAATACTGCGTACGATGCTTACTACTGGTCTCTCTCTACACATTCCCCCTCACCTTCACATTCATGAGTGCCGCTCTCTGCTAATACACATTCTATTTTTTTCGTCTCTCTCCTTTCAACTGCCTCATAATTCAGGCTTTTCTCTCTTTTTATGTCACGTAAACAGTGGCGTTTTTTCCTTATTTTTTTAACTCGCTATATCTGCCTTGCATTCTAACTGCCTTTTACTGTTGGTGTAGCTTTTTCAAAACGCCTAAACACGGGTCATATCATTGCTCTCGTGTCGTACGTAAAAGACTATCTCTCTCTCTCTCTCTGTTTTCTGACAATCTGAGCTTTGATTTCCACGACCGACTCTCTTTATTGGATATCCAGTTCCCTTTGCTGCACTTCCTGCTATATTGCTGACTTCCTCCTCCTACTGCTGACAATAATCCCTGCTGACTCCCTCCTGCTTCCTGTTACTACTGACAATCCTTGCTGACTCCCTCCTGCTAACTACTGACAATCCCTGCTGACCTCCTCCTGCTACCTGTTACTGCTGACAATCTTTCCTGACTCGTTCCTGCTTTCTGCTACTGCTGACAATCCCTGTTGACTCCCTCCTGCTTCCTGCTACTGCTGACAATCATTGCTGACTCGCTGCTGCTTCCTGCTACTGCTGACAATCATTGCTGACTCCCTCCTGCTGCATGCTACTGCTGGCAATCCTTGCTGACTCACTACTGTTTCCTGCTACTGCTGACAATCATTGCTGACTCACTACTGCTTCCTGCTACTGCTGACAATCATTGCTAACTCACTGCTACTACCTGCTACTGCTGACAATCTTTCCTGACTCCCTGGTGCTGCTGCTGCTGCTGAGTGTCTTCCTGACTCCCAGGTGCTGCTGACACTCCTTCCTGACTCCCTCCAACTACGAGAAGACTCTGTCATACTGTCTCCCGACAAACTAAGCCTAACTACCAAACCTTCATCCAAAGCTTGTCAAAAGGTTGAATTTCATCTCTCACACTGTAAGCCCAGTGGCGAGGACGGAGATCATGATGATAAGCGACGGAGAACCACTTTACAACCACTGAGTTAATGAGGCATAGGACTGGTGATTATCCTCCCCCCCTCCCCCACCCCTCTCTCCCCATCCGCCAGCCCTCACACTCCCCCCCTCCCTTCCCACTGTAAAAAAAACTGCTTACGACAACTATTCGTAATGTATACATGATGACACTACCTCCTCTTCCTCTGACTGCCGGTGTTAACGAAGCCTTTCCGAGATCATTGTCGGCCATCGGCAATACAGCCCAATGAGAGTCACTGACCGTCGGACAGAAATCTTTACTGTTTTACACGAAGGAAAAAAAAATGAAAACAATTTTCAACGCAGGCAAAATTTATGGCGCTTATTAAACTATCATCCTTTGGCTCTGTAATACGAAAACCATTTTTTTTCTTTGGGGGGTGGGGTGAGGTGGGGTGTTCTCGACTTCGATTCACGTGCCCCGTTAAAAGAAAAAAAAGAAAAATATTGGAGTAATCTTTCGGAAGGCCCGCAATTAAATGACCCCACCTGGCAGCTACGCCTGCATGTCTGTCTATGTTCTCTCACAGAGCAAAACCGAGACAAAAAGAGATTACAATAGAGAGAGAGAGAGAGAGAGAGAGAGAGAGAGAGAGAGAGAGCCACAGTCCGACGCCGAAATTCAACTCCAAAAGAGTCGATGTTCTCCCGCGCCAAATTGTCACCTCGCGCGATGTCACCGCAATCCATCGTATTAAGCAGTTTATTAAACAAGCCTGTGCGAGGGATGGGGTAGAGGAAGAAAAAAAAAAATAATCAAGAGGGTTGTGTAGGGAAGGAAGAGGGAACTGATAGCGAGATGGTAAGGAGAGGAAGCAATGATAAGAGAGGACAGGGAATATATGATCAGAGTCGATCTATGAGAGTGAGATTCAATCACTGGTGGGAACGAGAGAGATAAGACAAGAGGAAGGAAGTAATGTATAACTGGATGATGGTGTGGGAGGTTCCAAAGGAAGAGAAAACGTGAATGAGGGACGGTGATACCTAGCACAAAACCGACTTAAAAGGGAACGATTGAAAGGTTTCAGTTGCCTAAGGACCAGGAGGTACTTAAATAAATCGAACAAACAGGTTACAGAAGACTAACTGCCCTGTACTTAGTTTATATACAGAAGTTACTGAGTTTTTTTTCTTTTCATATCCATCCGTTTAATGGCAACTTACAGCCTAGCCATAAGAGCCTAGTCTCTTCACGATTGTGTCTACTGTTTTAGCATTCACGGCACCAGTTCTCAAAGACCCTATTTGATTTGACGTACATCTTTACATCCGTGGGGAACCATTTTCCCTTTAAGCTTTAACCCCAATGTTTCTTGATTAAGAATTCCCTGTGTACTTCAGTAAATCTTTGATCGGTGTTAGCAAAGATTCTGTGCATCTTAAAGACTTGCGTTTAATGCCCATGAAGTCTTCCAAACTTCTATGGAGAGATTACTTTATGGTTTCTTTAATCTCTCCTCATATGACTTGGTTGTTAATCTTGGCACTAAACTTTCACCCTTTTCTAGAATCTTTTGCATTATCATCATTTCTTTCTGATATATGGACGCCAGGAGTGTAAACAAATGTAAGTAGTAGTCTTACTAATGAGTTATAGGTGGTTAGTATGATTTCTAAGGGACTGCATTCAGAGTTTCGTGGAACGAATGAAACCTACTGCCCTGTTTCCTATTTCAGCTGCAGCCATACAGTGCATAGTGAACCTGAGATCACTTTTATGATAACTCCAACGTCCATACTTCAAAACATCTTTCATTCGCAATGTCCACAGTCAAAACAGTTGTTCATCATCCTCAAAATGTTGGTCGGTAAAAAGGGTAACTGGCTAAGGCTAAGGCCTGTATATATATATATATATATATATATATATATATATATATATATAGTGTTAATGATATGGCTTTGATTAGAGCATTCAGTTGTCAGAGCCGTCTCAGCTAACATAATCAAAAAAATATTCTTCATTAGGTTGTCTGCCTTTTCTTTTTTTCAATCTATAATTCAGAGAGAGTGTCTTGAGTTTCCATATCACGTCACAATCTTTCATGTGGAACTCTAGCAAAGGCATTTTGGAAATCGAAATAGATAACATCAGACGCTACATGTTTTCCAACACTTGTATATTCATTCCATAAATAAATAGAAAGAATCCACTGAACTGATAAGACTAAGATAAGCTTTCCGGGAAGAATTATGGGGATAATTTGTTATCGCTCTTTCATCTTCTCATAAATTTTGTTAAGTTTAGCCCAAAAGACGTTTTCTATCATAATTCTTGAACGCTGAGGGAAGGCTGATTGGATTATGAATTCCTGCACGTTTATTCTCACCTTTCCTTGATATCCATATCGATATTTGTCAGTGGTCGGGCACTTCCCTCATGACGGGGACCTTACATCTTCTCATGATCCACTGAATAGTTTCGTAAGAGGCCAGGCCATCTGTTGACATACTTGGTTACAACATTTTGTGATTATACATCCTGATTCATTATTCAGGCACCATCATCATCGTCGTCGCCTATGCTTAATGGAAATTTATGCAGTAATGTTGTGGCGCATTTGTGGCGTCTTCTGTTGTATAAACTGAAGGCTTTCGTCGCCGCTAGTCTTGTCTAGTTTATCTTTAATTACCACAAAGGACCAATTTTCTAAAGGCTCCTCCTGCGCTGCAACCGGTAGCAGGGAAATATAAACTCCTTTAGAGTGACAATTCTTTGACGAGGCTTGTGCTCCCAGTGACAAAGCCTAAAAAATCAGGACATGTAATAAACTAATATATAAGAAAATAAATACACAAATACATAAACACACGGAAAAACAGCAGATAAAATTCCAGGTAATAAGAAGACTGGAAACTGAAAACACTAAGAAGACTACAAATTATGATGAAACTTTCGAAAATATTACCTGTAAACGCTCACTAGATAACACGGTGTAGCGATAAAAGAGGGGGAAAAATGATCTTTTATACGTCTTCATAAAGTCTGGATGAGGCAGTATTTACTGTGTTCACAGGCGTGAAGTTTGTTGTCAGTTACCAGAGAGAGAGAGAGAGAGAGAGAGAGAGAGAGAGAGAGAGAGAGAGAAAAAATCCTTTTAATGCCTCTTGTGCTTTGCGTAGGTCGCTTGCGCTGTGCGTAGGCCTCTTGTATTATATAT
>JAYMFT010064399.1:0-14793 GCA_038088735.1 Panulirus argus | reverse complement strand
TATATATATATAAAAGGCAGAAGAAGTGGGCATTGCGAATAGCGCGGTATATGACGTCTGGTCAACTGTTAGGCAAGCGAGGCATGTGTGTTTTTCTTTTTATAGAGTGAACTTCGATACAGAAAATTTATCCTCCCAACTGATTAGATTAGATTCATTCCCCCACTCAAGATAGACTCAATATAAACAGCGTCTCCGATCTGAGTAATTATAAAAAGTTTCGGAAATAAACTTGAAGGTTTGGTGTATTTCTGTCGGTTTGTGTTTGTTCGTCTTGGGCTAAGAGGAAAAAAACACGGTTACGCGGGCAAGCAGGTCCGGGTTGGGCAGCGGGAGAGACCCGACAACCCCCCCCCCCTCAAACCTCCGATCCCCTGTGACGTCATTACTTCCTCCTGCCGTCCGGTAACCAATCACATTGTCTTGTGTTTTTTTCGTGACGTCACGACATCCTGTGTGTACCTGGGGAGAACCAATTACCGAACTCCCCAGTCTGTGCTTTGTGGTATCTCTGATGGACCAATCACTGAATATTTTTTTTCCCTTGCATTGTGACGTCATGGCGTCTTGTGGCATTCAAGTCACCAACCAATCGCCCGTCTTCCCCGTTATATCGTCACTATACGTGAAGGTAAAATTTTCAGTAATTTTGCTACAAATTTCTGTAATTATATTTGGTGAATGATAGTTTTTTAGACTCTCTGCTGTTCATCAAAGAGCCTTTTTAAGAGCGTCTTATATGCCTCCACGTCATAGCCTGCATGCACACGGTTACCAATGAGATTATATCATATCCAAGACGTCATCACTTGCGCGCACTCGGGAACCAACGACATCAGTCAATGCCTCTGACGTCATCTACGTACATTCTATAGCCAATGGGAGCATTCACCTCATCTGACGTTACCGTGTCCGCGCATTCGAGAACCAGTCATGGCAAAACCTGTGCTGGTGACGACACTGTTTCCTGGACCTATCGGGGGAAAGGAAAACATTTAAACCGCTGAATGCGACTTGTTATTGATGAGGGCAGGGAAGTCCCCTTCGATATTCCTCAAGGCTTATTACTCCTCACACCGGATATATTCTGTATTCCTCACAATACCCCTCAGTCAGGCGGGAAATACACCCACCTCATTACTCAATATAGACAGTGCTGAGGGTAGAACTGAAACCTTGGAGGCATCTGAGATTGACTTAATATTTTTGGAGGTACATCCCTGAATCTTTTACTCTCCCTATTGCTCACCTATTTATACAGCGCACTCTTAAGGAACCTTCAAAACTCCTGCAAATGTAAGGAGCATTGATAAAGGACTCCGCAACAATATGGAAAACTGGTGAATGACTTTGCAACCATGCGAAAACCCTAATGAATAACGCTGCAACGTGACGGACGCTGATGAATAAGCCTACAGCCGTGAGGAACACGGATGAATTACTTCACAACCATGAGGAATAATGGATGAATAACTTCTACAGCCACGAGGAACAACGATGAATAACTTTTTTTTAAGTCATAATCGACACTGATGAGTAACTACAATGATGAGGAATACTGATGAGTAACTACAACTACAACGAATCCTGATGAGTTACGACCATACCGCTCTCTGTTAGAACCTCGACATCAACTGGTATCATCATTGCTTCAGAAACTCATTTCTCATTGTGTGTGTGTGTGTGTGTGTGTGTGTGTTTGTAACCCCATGACCCCTTGCATAAGGCTCTAGGAAACTTTGGGGCTGCACTCCACGCAGGAACTGGGGAATGATGGACTCCTTACGAGTGAAAAGGTCCTTCGACGAGCCTTTACTCCTTTTCGTCAAATGACTCCTACAGCCTCGCCCGAGGTGACTTTTCAATTGTTGTGTAACCACACGTAAGCGAAGGCCAGCAATATATATATATATATATATATATATATATATATATATATATATATATATATATATATATATATATATATATATATATATATATATATATATGTACAAAGAGTCAAGAGATAAAATTTCACGAAAACATCTCACAACCAATACATTATCTCACAACCACTTTCAAAAACTAACCAGTAATACAACTGCATTTATAATAAACACAGTACAACTGCATTCATGATAATCACAAATTAATCCAATCCCATCTTCTTCACACATGATGAAGGTAAACCTATGTAAATATGGAATAATGCATTGGTTCCACCACTTCTCCTGACTGTGGGAGCAGCGGAAGCCATAGTAGCCGCTGCTAATGTCAAGGTGATTATATGGGTTCCTTCACAAAGAGAGAGATCAATACAGGAGGTGGACGGTACAGGATGTTGTTATGTCTGTACCACACGTACGAAAGGCCGTGAGAGTAATGTTCTTATGTGACCATTTATTCATCACCAAACTTCCAGCTTTTCGAAGAGATTTTTAAATGCATTCTTACGAAATGTAGGACTATATAAATTTGTTTTGTTGGTGTTTAAAATTATTGATATTATCTAATAATTTATTGAGTATTAACATTATTTGATTGCATCAAATTTCCAAGTTTTTACAGTTTTCTAAATTCAAAGATTTTTAACCTGATGAAGTTTAGGATTTTTCGATTGGTGGTTATTATAGCTCTCAAATAACCAAAAAAAAAAAAATCAATGTTAGTAAATTCATATTTAAACGATCAAAATTCGACTTTTAAAGATCAAACGACAGTGAATTAGTCTTAGATCTTATTTTTCACTTCTCAATAGCCAAAATTTAGTAAAGAAGTGAGTCATTGGTATAGCTAAGTTTATATATATATATATATATATATATATATATATATATAATGGCCAGTTCTGTCAGTCGCTTTATATAGAAATTACGGCAATCTGTCACTTTTACCCGTTACCAGAATGGGAGGTGAGGAACTGGACGTTACCCTCGAGTATTTCCCGTTACGTAACGTTATATAACGGTGGGACAACAGACAAGCCGGCACTGCTGAACTACCTGTGACGTCACACTTTCAAACCAGTTCCCTCTCACGCCATTGGTCGAGATTGGTTACATCACCCGTGCTCGAACCTGTTGCCATCGGGCGGTTGGCCGGAAGGTAGTGACGTCAGACATCTACCTTTAGGTAATTGGTCGATAGTCGAATGACGTCACATTTTTCACCTCGGTGATTGGTCGTTCCCCGTAACCTGCTTACTTAACCGATGCAACATTTGGCAGATGCTGCGAGTGTCGTAACCCTCACGTAATATTGCTGTTTTTCTTTCTTTTTTTTGCTGTTAATTCACAGCAGGAGGTCCTCGTGCTTAGCCTTGGGTTGAATGATACTCTTGCGTAGATAGACAGCTTGATAGACATATAGATAAGACCCACTAATCCATAGAAACTTTCCAACGTATCACCATTAAAACTACCTCAGTCTCCATCTGACCACGACGACACAACACTTAAGCACAGTTACACGACCCTTGAGCACGACGGTGTTACGCCACTTTGGGGCGATGGCCCGAGAGAGAGAGAGAGAGAGAGAGAGAGAGAGAGAGAGAATATGCACCTCCCTATCTCCCCGAAACGAAGGCGATCTTTAGGCGGAAAATGGCAGGGCAAGAGTGTGTCTGTCTGGCTTTGACCGCAAGCGCCCGCATTACACAACCATCTATTCTGGGTCCGTCTGGGACCGATTTCAGCCAGACAGACACACACACACACACGCGCGCGCACACACACACACACACACACACACACACATACGACCATACTGGACCAACGCTGGATAATGTTTACACACACAAAACGGTCACATTCGTTCTAGGAATCCCAACTGCACCTGGAAAGAGTGCATCCCTAAACAGCCCGACTTTTTAAGATAGGTTTCGGATATATACATTACTTCTATTCCCTCCGACCTGTTATGATATTACTGCGTCCTTCGCTGTTTTCATTAGGTCCTCTTGCGTCTGTTAGACGTCCCTTGTTAAACAGACGTCGGTAGACTTCTGACTTCACCCAGGCTGTATCTATATATAAATGTATATACAGAGGTAAAACTTGAATACGTATGCATGGTACATAAGAACGTTAGCTATATATCATAACCACGTGAATAGCAGCCCCGTGTACGTAGATGACTCAGTTGTATAAACCACAGGTGTAATCACCTCTTGCCTTTGTGAGCCAGATGTGCACAGGTGTTCGTACTGATAAGGCTTTTAACACATGCTTCATAACCAGGTCACGAAGCCCGCTGAAGGCGATATTTTTTTTTTTCCTTAGCATACATATAATTTTTAAGAAAATTTTTACAAAAAATTTGCATAAAGAAATTTTATGCAAATCGATGAAAAACGCTCCACATTTACTTAGGAAATCGTCTTCTATTTCACTTTTATGCTATATGTTACAAAACAAAAAAAATCCTTCGTGCTATGATTTCGGGTGTTGATATGGTCTCCAAATTTCGTACTGACAGTAAGCAATTAACGAAATCTTAATCAGGTGTTCTTGTGTGTCTAACTCCTCTCGTCTGTAGTTATGACTGACCTAAACGAGGGATCAGGGGAACACAGTTAATGACGCAGTCCATTACTTTATAAGTACTAACCTGATATAACTCTGGAGGAGCTGCTACAAATGGTGGTTGAGGTAAGTTGAGGTGATGAAGGCGGTGTTCAGGTGGTGATAATGCAGGTGTAGGAGGCGAGGCAGGTGTCCCAAGGTGCTGGCGTCAGACCGTTGGGTATGAGTCGTTGCGGATGTGAATGTGTCCTGGCGGCAGGCGTTCTGTGGGAGAGTTACATAGATGCTGGGTCTCGTGGAGCTTCTGCAGGAGAGAATTAGCGTTGCCAGAGCCCTGTGTTAATGCTGCCGAAGTTTTGTGCCGCAGGGGACGTAAACCAACGTTGGTCCCGTAGTTGAGGCAGCTATAAGAAACGGGCGTTGGCGACAGCCCACAGGAGACCTGTCAAAAGAGAAAGTGGGAGATCAGGCACCACATGACCTCTGCCATTGGGCTGCGGTACTACCCAATGCAAGAAAACGTGTGGCGTTCGGGAGTATTGTATATTGGTGTTTGGGTCTCAGTATAGTCCGAAAGATGAAATATAGTTGTCTATATCTATATATTCCTGTGTCTATGTATGTTATAATAAGTTTTTCTTTTTTCTCTCTCTCGTCATCGACATAAGTAGACAAGTGTGGAAACAAAAATAAAACAAAATCCAAAAAACAATAAAACTTCCCTTTTTCTTTAAAAGAAATATTATCTTCAAAACACAAAATCATTTTCAAACGACGTAGATTTATGAAGCAGAGGTAAAAGCTCCCTTCATTATCTGTGCTTTCCTGTTCAAAAGAACGATAACGTCCAGTTACTTTCGTTCGGGAATACACTGTAAATAAACAATTGCTCAAGTTGCCAGATGTCAGCCGAGAAGCAATGCATCAATATATGTTTATGATAAAAGGAATGGTAAAGATAGATAGATGAGAGAGAGAGAGAAAGAGAGAGAGAGAGAGAGAGAGAGAGAGAGAGAGAGAGAGAGAGAGAGAGAGACGAGACTGACAGCCAAATCAATGTGATTAACCGGTTAACCAATTGAGCACGACAAAACGACCCTTAGAGCACGACAGAACGACCCTCGGGTAAAATGGCCTGGTCCGATCATACTCAAGGATCGTATCTTCCTAGAAAGTCGTACCGTCGAGTCCAAACGGCACGGTAGGTATCCCCCCTCCCCCACCAAGGAGGGGCTCCGTGGGTGCAGGATGTTGCATTAGCAAGCAAGCGTTGCTGTAGGCGGTGTTTATAGTCACTGTCGGAGCCGTGGCGAAGGGCAAACTCTGCCATCATGTCCGAGTGACATATTTTACTACTGTTGCTGGCTGGTATTTATTTTGGTTCTTTCCACCAGAGACAGAAGTGTGTGTGTGTGTGTGTGTGTGTGAGTCGATAAATCACAAACTTTTATTAACAAAGGTGGAGAGAACGTCCTCAAGGAACCATTCTATATTACGTGAGTTCCCTGACAAAAAAAAGATTTTTTTTTTTCTTTTCTGGCATTAAAAGACAGTGTGTCCTTAAATAGACGAAGAAATCCTGCACTCGGTGAGCTTCCATTTCCATCATATTAGTCTTAATGAGCAAAGTTTAACATTCAGCTCATAACTCCCTCATAAGAGTAACCAGGCCAAATAGCGAAGATAATTAGCGGGTTACGAATGTGACGCCATTTGTGATGTACAGTATGTTTCGCAGCCTTAGTGAACTCCCTCCATGCTTGATTTGTGACGTAAATATTAACTCATGGCCTTATGCTTTTTGGGTATGTTGATTAGCACTGCTGTAAATAAAACCCCACACTGGACACATTACTATTCTCTAAGTCATTTTATAACGATAAGGAGTTCTCAGCTTGGCTTGCTTTCTTTTTGCACGACGTTTTGTTTATGTCATTGAACTTCATGTGCTGCCAGAGGTATGATGGCAGGCCATTGCCCTCGAGATTCCCCCCTCCTCCCACCGTGTTGTTGGGTTCTCTGAAATCTTTATGTAAACAGGGGTAGAAAAACCGGTAGAATTCTATAGCGAGATGTGGATGATAAAAGATTTAATTTTTGAGAGAAAATAAGATTTTTGTTTTAGAGCTGAAATAGAAAATGAGGCGTTGAGGAGAAAATCACATTCCGCTGCGGGCAACACCGACCACCGCTCCGGAACAAGTGGAACGGGAAAGAAAGTGTCTTGTTGGGGAGGTGCATGTTCCGTGAGAGACTCTCTCTCTCTCTCTCTCTCTCTCTCTCTCTCTCTCTCTCTCACAGGGATTCCTCACAAACACATTTTCTTTTTTCAAATGTGAATTTTTTAATTACAAAATGTTTTTAAGACTGTGTTGATTCCATTGAGTTTAGGCTGATGTAATTTTATACCGAAGTTTACATGCGTGATTGCCAAGACCTTGTTGAAGGTTTTGCTTGAAAAGGTGAAGAATTTTCTTCCCTCATTTTATGTGCTTGTCTATTCACTGATATATATATATATATATATTTATATATATATATATATATATATATATATATATTTATTTATTTATTTATATATCCAGCTATCTATATTTCCATAAATTTAAGATTTTTTCTCTATATTGCCTTATCTGTCTATCTGTCGGTAAATAAACGGATTTTTACATACTTATATGCCTAACTAGCAATTAGTTATCTTGTATTTGTCTCCTCTTCCATCTTCTGTTGATCTGTCTGTATTTCTTTGTGTATACGCAGCTGTACAAAAAGCCTTAGAGAGAGAGAGAGAGAGAGAGAGAGCAGCAACTGCGTCACATCCTCTGCGTTACGGGGAAGCGCCGGTCCATGGGTGGAACTGCGTATACGTCACAGCACACTGACGTTCACACCTTGTGGCACTCCTTTCACCCTGACCCTTGGCACTACTGCTGTAGTAGTAGTACTCACAGTAGTAGTACTAGTAGAAGTAGTAGTAGTAGTAGTAATAGCAGTCAGTAGTCACAGCATGAATGAAGTGGAAAACGTAACCTTTAACTCGTGTCTGTAAATTGTCGTCAAAGTTTACTTGTGATCCCTGAGCACGACGGTTCGACCTCCGAGCGCGGCGGTAACGACCCTTGGATATGAGGCCGTGGTCTTTGACCTGACCCCCTTAAGGGTCAGGCCAAGAAACAGGGCATCGTACCCAACGGTCGGTCGTTCCCACTGGGCCCAACCGAAATAGGTGGCCATTAATGGGGTTTAAAATAGGCCATATTATTGGCAATGGGTGTACCTCGCGCCAAACACACCTAAAATAGGTGATCTTGGAGAACAAGATTGGTGTCAAAATGGGGTGATGCTTAATAGGGTCAAAATAGGTCATTTTGGGCAGTGGAAGAACCTCTGCACCAAGCACGTAAAATAGATGATCTTGGAGAACAAAATTGGTGCAAAAAAAGAAAATGGATGTTCATACTCAGCTGGAGGAGAAGGTTGGAAAATAACAAAAGAGTTGGAGCAGAGGAGGAGGAGGAGGGAAAAGACTTTTAAAGTCATTGTTCTTCAATCGGGATGTGATCTAAGGTGAGGTTTTTTCCCCCCGCCTTCCCTCCTCCTGCTACTGTCTTATAGGCAAAAATGGTGACCGCTCTGTTATCAGGATAATGTAATCTTCGTGCGCGAGGGTTAAGATTACCTGAAGATACACAGGGGTTAAAACAGGTCATAGATTACAATAATAATGGCCCTTACTGTGCCTACTATTACTATTACTACTACTACTACTACTACTACTGCTGCCGCAACTATTTTTACTACTACTATTACCACTACTACTACTACTACTCCTCAAGGGGTCAATTTATCTCGTTAATGATAACCCTATTCCATTCTGTCAAACCTAACATAGAGAGTTGTCATTAACAAGCAATATAACATAAAAACTTTGATGGCAGGTGATGTTAGCTATTTGGTATTATGTATTTGTTTTCGTGTAACAAGTCCTTAACTGTTGAATCTGTTTCATACAAACAGTTCATCTGAAGTTTGATGGAGTTTAGAATAGTGATGAAAATAATGTTAATTGATGACTCAAGAAGAACGACTACTACAATAATGATAATAATAACGATAATGAAATTAATAATTGTATCAGTGATAATAATGATAATAATGATAATGACAATAATGATGATAATGATAATGACAGTGAAATTAATAATAATAATAATAATAATAATAATAATAATAATAATAATAATAATCATAGGAATAATAGTATATAATAATAATAATGATAATAATGATAATAATAATAATGATAATAATAAGAATAGTAATAATAAAATTATAATAAGATGTTAACAATGATAATTATAATGATAATGACAATAATAATGATAATGATTAATGATGGAAAAAGCGTTTGCATTCAACTTGGAAAGTGATCTCCAACATGACTGACAAAAAAGTACGTATGAGCGAAAACGTCTCGAATCGTGTCATTAAGTTCAAAGCACATCATGTGCACAGACTTTCCCAGTGAGTTTTGAATACGTTTTACGTTATGTCTCAGTCTTTGCACACACACACAAAAAAAAAAAAGAAAGAAAATAAGATTCTGTAACGTTTCGAAATACCAGTGTATTACATCAGACACTTTATGTTCTTAAGGTTCACTTGTACATAACTTTGAAGGAAATAGCGGGGGTTCTAAAGCTCTGAAGTAGTTAGTTGCTTATTAGGTTTAAAATAAAATAAAGAACGCTTCTAACTCACTAAATGAAAGTACAATGTAATTGTGTGTAATAAAGCTTACATCACGAACCAATTCCTGGGAAAAAGCTTATGTAATGAATATAAGCCCACTGGGGTTCCGACGAAGACTCTTTGTATAACCCTGCCGTAAACCTCTTTGCGCTACCGCCCCCAGGAAGCGCATGGGGTTCACAGTAATGAACTAGCCAGTGATGCAGAAATCAAATCAGTGATGAAATCTCGAGACAGATAAGTTAGAAATCGGGGAATCTGTCAGGAGGTTGAAGGTCGCAAACGGTGCTTCCAAAACTTGAATAGTTAGTACAAAAGGTCGTCTTCAAGAGCCATGGGACTGGCAGAGATCTGCAGCAGACGACATCTATGATTAACCGTTCAACAGTCAGTTACCTCATGCACGTTTTCTAATATCACCAGTCCACGGTACATTAGCAAGGTCACTAACCAATCACATACCTCCCCCATACTTTTTTTCTTCATATCCACCAATCAGGGGCTATAACCCCAAGATCACCTTCGACCAATGAGAAGATACTAACGTCCCATAATCGGTTCACAAGTCACTTTTCCATCCCTACGTTTACCGCCCACTATTTAGACACCTCCCTACGTTTTCTGTTCAGCACATGGAAGGGGGCGGGGACGGGTGGGGGAGGGGGAGGGGGACAATCGCAAACCTAATAATCACTCACTCCCGGTAACATGACGTAAGTAATTAAGATCCTTCCATCCTTTCTTCCTTCCTTCCCCTTATCGGAACTTCCGTATCATCGCGACCAACGCGTCATAGGTGAGGGGGGGGACACCGTCATGACCTCCCCCCCCCCTTTCCCCCAACGTCAAGGTTCTGATGCGTCACACGGGGCTGAAACTCGATTTTGACACGCCCTGTATAATGCCGATTAGGTTAGCCTTGCCTCTGTGTTCCCTTTTCACCCCTCCTCCTACGGCGTCAAGATGTTGGATCCCGTAAAAAGTCTACGTACTGAAAAGTTCTCAGGGAATATAGGAATCGGTTCACCATAGACAGATTTCTGACTAATTGATGCTTAATAGGGCTCGAAAACCCTTCGTCCAAATCAATGACTTACCACCGGCGTAATGATAAAGACCGTTTCGTTCCAACTTTTTAACACGAGAAAAAAAAAAAGAAAAAGAAAAGCCGCCACCGCTCGCTACCTCCTGCCGCCAGAGATCCCTCTTCCTTAGGGTTGCAGTTCGACACCCGCCACCAACCACTTCGAACACATCCCAGCTCGTACACACCGCTACCAGAACAGCCCCATCCCAACTGTTGTAAGCATCGTCAGTAACTGGTAGACTGTGCATCAATTTCTACTTAATAATTTACTTAAAAGAAAAAAAACTGTCTGATTAACCCCTATCTCATAGAGACCCCTGTATACAACATATATTCAGTATGTTCAGTATTTGACTTTTTTTATAGACTTAATAATAATAATAATGATAATAATAATAATAATAATAATAATAATAATAATAATGATAATGATAATAATGATAATAATACTATAATAATGATAATAATAATAATAATAATGATAATAATGATAATAATACTATAATAAAAATAATAATAATAATAATAATAATAACAGAAATAGTAATAGTGGCTGTACACACAATAACAACATAGTGACACACACACAACACGGTGGGGATGAGATACCATCAACGAGATCATGTCCAGATCTCCTGAGTGACCCTCACATGGTATGTGGTGGTTGGCAAAGGGTGGGGGAGGGAGCTGGGGGGAGAGAGAGACAGTGGAAGGGAGGATGATGAGATGGAGGAAGAGGTAGAGAGGTTGGGAGTGGAAAGGGGAGAGAATGTATAGTTCAGATCTCCTCTTACCTTTGTTTCTGGATTCAGTCTTTTCTTTCCCCGAGTCTATCCTCTCGGTATAGAAAGGGATAGATAGAAAGAGTGGGAGAGATCTAACGTAAAGGGAGAGGCGGTGGGAGAGGCGAAGGGCGTGTTCTAACACGGAATGGATGAGGGAATGATAGAAATTGACAGGTAGGTCGACTCAGAGACAATAGATCATATAGACTGAGCCCCTAGACCTACATGGAAAGGAACGGTGTATACACCGTTCCTTTCCATCTCTTTCCCATCCCTCCACCACACTGGCAGGTTCTCTTCCACAAACCCTTCCCACAGGTCCTTCAACTCTCGAATCTACCGGAGGAAGGTTGAGATGGAATAGGGCGGGGGTGTGGGTTGGTAGGGAAGTGATGGATGGTTTAGTGTTGGGTGTGGGCGAAGATGGAGGGCGGGGAGGGGGGAGAGGGGGAGGGGGAGGTGAAGGAGGGGGTATTGGGCATCCCGTAGAGGGAGGGTGGGATGAGGGTTGAGCCAGTTCCTTGAGGGTCATGGGGTACTCTGTTGAGTTGTTGTACGTACGTCTGGCGGTGGGGGCCCCCACCCCGCTGCTGGGGTTCTATAGTGATGATGCGGTGGTGATGGCGAGGCCGTGGCGTGATGGTGATGGTGTTGAGGTTGCGTCCATATATATGTGAGGATGGTGACATGACCCGAGGTTGATCACTGATTCTGTGGTGATTTGGTCTTTTGTTGTTGTTTTTTTTCTGGTGATGGATGCCCTTAACGATTTGGAAACCCCCAATTAACCGCGACAAAGAAAACGAGACACACGCCTGTTACGGACGACCCCTCTAGGGAAACAACTTCTCCACGACGAACTCTGTAACAGTCGTTGTAATGTAATTCGTAAATGCCAGGGTCCGATAGATCGTAAGCAAATGATGGAGATCCTCTCTGATGTCAGAAGACGCAAAAACCGCCTGTATAGCACTTTTAAAAGCGTTTATTACTTCTCTCGCTTTAGAATCGTGTTGCGAACGGACAGTTCCCCTTTTGGAAGGTGGGCGGAACTGTTGAGGTGGAACAGGCGACACTGACTCCGCCAAGCATCTCCACTACAGGTAACGACTGGCTGACGAGAGCAAACAGGCTGTTTTCTCAGAAGTGCTGCCAGGAGAGATGTATATCACACTTCACGCACGGGGAAAGCTCCAGAAAGCAAGCTCTCCAGTGTGCACTCAAAATAAAGAAATACAGAATTTCCCCCTTATCGCCACTGGGATCAAGACGACCCATCAGTACAATAGCTTAGTCTAGATCCTCAAATCTGAATCATTCTAGATGTACATCAACAAAACATTACAATGAGGGGAGGGTACATGACTGAGAGAGATGGGTGGAGGCAAATATAGAGAGCACAATGGTTACAGTACATTGATATTCATAATACAGAATACCTGTAACTTCAGCCTGTGGACAAGTACTTACAAAGAAAGCGTACCCGGTCAGCTCAGCTGTACTGGAAGGTACGTGAGGGCCTGCTAGTTGTGGTCCGCAACAGCAAGATGGATCATAGGGGCAACAGAGGCAAGACCTGTAGGGATAGAGACAAATCTTAAAACAGAGAAAAACAAATATGTAGAGGAAACGTAAGGTTGTGTTATGATGGGGTGTTTGTGTGTTGTGTGTGTTGTTCACAAGGGGAAGAGGATTGTAGTGGTGGTGGTTGTAGTGGTGGGAACAGCTGAAGTGGTTGATAAATGTTGCGATATGTGGCAATTGGCGCGAAACGTTTAGTGACAGACAGACAGACGGACGGTGGCGCGATTAGATGGCGATGTCCACTGTGAGAGATGGTGTGGGGGGGGGGAAGGTTTGTCGGTTGCCCGGGTCACCCCAGCCAGGGCCGCTGTGGAGGACAAGGGGAGGAGGGAGAGTGTGGGGAGGTTAGTGGTTGGGGAGGATATTTGTATGCGAGCCGTGTTGTGGGGTACGGCAGCTGGTCTCTCTCTCCCTCTCCCCTTTCCCCACTCCCCACACCTGTCTAGCCTGCCCACATACACACCTGTCTAGCCGCCTAATCCACACACACACACACACACACACACACACACACACCTGTCTAGTTCCTAACTTAACATAATGCAACCAACAGTGAAGATAAATCCACAGACGGTGATAGATAATCCTATTAACAGTGAAATATTCCCACTAACAGTGATGATAATCCCCATAACAGTGAAATTAATCCGCCAACAGGAAACACAATGCCAAAACAACTCGTATCATGGAAACTATGGATATATATATATATATATATATATATATATATATATATATATATATGCGCTGTGTGACACTAAGAGCCAAAATTCTCTCTTCCGGAGAGAGCCTAGTGTTGTTGATGGCGAGGGGCCTTTCGACTCTTTTGAGTACGTCCTGAAGCACTGAACACACGCGCGCCGCACACGCGTGTAACACTATAGAACATTTAGTCGTGAGAGACGGCAAAGTTATAACAAATTCAGTGTGGGTCAGGATTGATAAAACGACCCCCCCATCTGTTCTGGTATTGTTCCGCCGTAATATTGCTTATCAAATCGCCATAAACAAGAGTAATCTGATAAATGAATTAGTCGTTTCGCAATCGAACTGATACTTTTTCCACCCGCGGGTTAAATAAAATGATAAAAAAAAAAGAAATATTCAACAACGGATCTGTCTCTCTAAGGTGACGCAACCGTTACCGGAAACCTGATGAGGCCGGGAGGGTCGTACGCCTGGCAGTTCTCCGGCCCGATACGTCGATCCGACATCGATGATGCAGTCTCTACCGAATCAATCATTTCCAATCGAGATTTATGGAAGACTTTGAGTCAGCTGCAAATGGCGAGGAGAGTTTTTTTTTTGTAAAGGATTTTGAAATAAAAATCAATTATTCAACACGGGATAATTTGATTTTAAATTGAAAATTGATTACGTAACGTAAAGATTTCCACTTCATTAACTGTGACAAGTTTGAGATAATTATAAGATGTAAGTATGCTGTCGAATGGGTTGTATAAGTACGTGAAGTCCAAGTATGGAAGTTGTGAAGAGGATGTAGAGTGTGGTTGTGAGAGTATGGGTGTGGTTGCAAAGGGTGCGGTGGGGTTTTACGAGCAGTGGAGTGCGGTGGTGAGGGTGGAGCGGGATTGTGAGGGTGATTGTGTGGTTTATGAGGATGTGGGTGTGTTATGAGTGGGGTGGGGATGTGACGAACACACAGTGAGTCATAGTGCTGAGTATGGGACCCCACTTCCCAGTAATGGCTGTATATATGTGTCTGGTTATATATATATATATATATATATATATATATATATATATATATATATACACACACCACACACATACATACACACACACACCACACATACAAACACACACACACACACGCACAAAGTGTATATGAAGAGTCACCTTTGGTGAAGCTGTATCACCGGTCAGTTGACGGAAGATAGCACAGTCTCGTCAAAGAACCAGTTGGTTCAAAGGAGTCCGTCTTGTCCCAAGCGTCTGTCTTGTCCCTTCAACTGAGTATAGCGCTACCTTGGGGCTTCAGCGTCCCCTGGATGTTGGGTTGTATAATGATAACAATTATATATATATATATATATATATATATATATATATATATATA
>JAYMFT010064398.1:0-29218 GCA_038088735.1 Panulirus argus | reverse complement strand
GAGAGAGAGAGAGAGAGAAAATATATATATATATATATATATATATATATATATATATATACTAGCCTAAGCCAGGTATCTATTCTATTGAGCAACCCCTAGGGGTGGATAAACAGCGGGGTTGATTGTGGACCGACTACGGTAACAAGGAATCGAGCCTATGCGCTCAACCCTGGGCGGCCAGTGAATGCGCCACAGTAAGGAACGCTAACCGCTACACCATGCAGAAGTTTCAGTAACTGGGAATTTAGATCTCAAGAAATCGACCAAGAATTTGAAATGGAAAAGAAACTTGTGCAAATAAGTTTCTTATAACAACAACATGCTCAGGAAAACTTCGGAATTATCACGTCACTGGGCGCGGGTCATCCCAGTGTCCAGGACAATAACCTGTAAGTAAATATCAGACGAAACAGATCCCTAGAGGAAAGTTATCTAAGTGCTTGAAATTAATTATGTTGTTGCTAAAGAAATTAAAAGAGAAAACCGGATGCCAATGGGATATTATATGCTGGTAACTGTACAAATTATTTCTAAAACAGAGGAGACGGATTTGTACGGTGCAGATACCGATCAGTGGCTTTGACACTGAGCAGGTGACGGTGGTCAGTCATCCGGGCTACGCTGGTGCGATACATGCTCCTTCGAGGTCGGGATGCTTACGATGCCGGATGACATAGCAGGCTGTAGAGAGCAACCGCCCAGGGACGGACTACCCCTCCCCCCGACTTAGGAGTGTTGAACTGATGCCCGGAACTATCTTACGCCCAGTGTTAGGATTGCTAGTCTTAGTATTATCAAGAGTAGGTAAGGTACCAAGTTACTTTTAGTAACTTCATTCTACATGCACCACAAACTTATCCAGCATTATTGTATACCTCTTCATTTCACGCTCTTTCTCCTTCTCCCTTCTTCACTTTCACTGTTTTTGGTTATTGATGCTGACACTCAGAATCCTGCTGCCAGTACCCGGAATCAGGGGGTGCCGAAACTTCCCAGGTTCTATTTACCTCTGCTGTCAGATTCATCGCACTTCTGTGGGTAGAGTTGAGGTCACGCTTGAGACGGACTAGACATGAGAACATCAAATTCTGTACCCATCAAGCCGCATTTCCCGAGTGCCTCAGAACTATTACGTAATACAGCCGCGCAATGTTATGACACATATTCTACAAAAAGAGAAAACAAAAATCGAGACAGATCCAGTATGGCTCTTGTCATTCCCAACCAAACTTCTTTGTTTTTCATGTACAATTTACCTTTGTTTATCCAAGCCCAACACACATTTCCTCATATTACTGATGTTTGATCCCAACCTTGCTAGACACGATACGTCAGAGTTCCAGAGTCGACAAGCAAACGTTTAAACGATTGATTTGACTTAAGGTAGTCGAACACAGGCACAAACAAGGAAGGAAAAGTTATCCACATATCTACATATCCACTGATAGCAGATCAAGGAAAAGAAATGATGGAGATTAAAAGGAAGAGGTTTGGGATGTGAAGCATGAAGACAAACTGAACAAAGAGTAAAGCTTATTGTTGGATGCTAATGAATATTACAATAATGAGAAGATATTCCCTCCTCGTAACGAGGGAGGAGGGGTGTGGGGTGTCTGCCAGTGAGTGGTCAGAGGGAAATGGTCGTTCACCGTATAAGATGATAAATGGTACAAGAAAACTGTGGGGGGAATGGCTATATTTTCGTTCTCCTTTACAGCTATAAAATCTTTGAAAAGAATAAGGTTTTCTCTGACTAAAAAGTTTTACCATGAATCATCGCTGTAGTTCCAAAGCAAAACATATGTAAACACTACGTAAACGCTAACTTTAGCGCTGGGATATCTAGCTTCTAACCGCTATATGTAAAGCACCTGGGACTATACCCCTAGTTGGGATGCTATCGGGACGGGACTGTGTCTTTAGTTGGTAGGCTACGGGGGAGGGGGGGGGGGTCTGTATCTCTATAAAGTGGGAGGCTGCAAGTAAGGGACCGTATCTCTAGCTAGGAGGGTACGGGTGCCTGAGCTCCTATTTTACTTAACAGGTGCAGCGATTCTAACATTAGTATTAAAGCAAATCCTATCAGTAAATTCGTTGTAGTCAGTAGAGCAGTGTTCCATGGGAACTGAGGTGTCATGATGGGGGAGGGGGGGGGCGCATTGTCTTTGTGTATCTTTCGCTTAAGTTTAACGTTTCCATTTTCTGTTTAACTCTATCTGGGATTTATTAACATGAGCATGGATATCAGATACCCCTATTCAAACTCGAATTGCATGCGTTGTGCTTCAAATATAAGTATTATCTGTATATACTTTAGGTTACCCTTGGAACTCCATTCTCTATAATTGAAACAGTTCTCAGGTGTCTGTTTAAGTGACACTCAATTATATTATAGTACAGCATTACAGAGGGATGAGTGAGTGAGTTCATTTTGACAAAATATAGGGAAAGTTAATATACTTGCATATTTTATCGAAAGGCGCATGAAATATACACTAAACTCTTGTTTCTAATATAAAACTGCAAGTAGAAGTAAATTCATATTATGACATTTTGTATGAGGATTATATGCTACAATATACCTTTGAAACCCAGATATTGTAAAAATATTTCAAATATTTTAAACCACATTAGACACGGTATTTATACGTTCATAGACCTTCAGTGTTAAACTGCTTAAGCGAGATGATTTACCTTTAAGGTTAGTCATACAGACCTATCAATCAGCTGCGGAGCTAGTGGTGACTCTACGTACAATTCTCTTGACAAATACTATACACAAATATAGATATACATGAATGCAAAACTAATAGCAGTAAGTCTGACTATCTGTTTACATTATTCTGTAATCATATCGTCTATGATAATAGCGAAGTCTATCGATTACTGTTAAGGAATAGAAAGGACTTCAGAGAGCATCACCTAAGCAAGGTCATCGAGGAAAACCTTGTCACTGTCATTGGCACTGTCACTATCATTGACGTTGTCACTATCGCTGGTACTGTCATTACCACTGGCTTTGTCACTATCAGTGGAACTGTCACTATCACTGGCATTGTCACTATCACCTTCATTGGCACTTCAACTATCACCAGCATGATCACTATTACTGACATTGTCACTGTGACTGGTAGTGTTACTTCCAATAGCAGTAATCAAATTAACTGACACTGTCACTGTCACTAGTATTGTCAATATTACTGACATTGTCACCATCACTGACATTGTCACTATCACCTACATTGTCACTATTACTGGCACTGTCACTGTCACTGTCATTAGCGTTGTTAGTATCACTGACACTGTCACTATCAGTGTCTTTGCCGTCGTTGCATTACAGTGACGAAGAGGTTGGAAATATGAATATATACATCCCCGTCACTGCTCAGGTATGAACCTACGTCCCCGGCAATTGTTCTTCACTCACACATCCAACTCATCACTCATAGTGTTCCTCACTCAAGCATACAGCTTATTGATCACGCATTCATATCGTCACTCACATGATTAGAATAATCGAGCTACTTGTACTCAAGAAGGTGTTTCTATCATTTCCTTTACTTACGATACGTTCTCTTCCCTGTAAACCGTAATGAATAATTGGTTCTCTATGATATAACCCCAGAGTGCGTTTCCAATCCTGGTGGTCTTCACTGCATCTCAGTATCACAATTCAACGATATCTGTAACATTTAAGTATTCATCTCATCTGTCTTATTCATACCTAACTGCCTTTCTGCCTTTAGCAAGGTAGCGTCAGAAACAAACGAACAAAGGTCTCATTTGCATACAAACATTCTTTTGTTGTCATGTACAGCGTGTAGAAACCAAAGCCTATCACCCACATCTAAGCGCCGCAGAGTACATTACACCAGGGTTTACTTCGACCACTTCTTATTCATCTATGCTCCTAATGATTAAGAATTCTATACAGCAGGTCAGACGGTCAATGATCAGCACATTTGAAACAGAACGCTTTTCAGGCTTTATTAATAGAAGAACTTTGTCACCATCATCTTTTCTATTCTATTCTATATAATCCTTGCCATCTGTTGTCATCCCCTGCGGGTTAAGCCTGTCAACTAGCTCTTGTATCAACTTTTCTGCCACACTGAAAAGAGATTTCAACATCGGTCTGAGCTTGGCTGAGGTCATAGAACGCCTTACCCTCCTACCAGGGAAAGCCAAACAAATTACAGCAGTGCCCATTAGAACTTATTTGTCTATACCCACGGTCGAAGGTTATATAATTTACGCTCCCGTTGTATCCACATGATGATGTGAATTTTTCCCTTTTGCTCCTGCAGAGAAATAAACAGGTGATTGTATTATCTGTATCATGTGATCTGACTGAGACTACACCACACAAAGTCATCCAGTGACAAAGGTTGTAAATGCGAGTAGTAATGATTATGATGTAGTGAAAGTAAGAATAGTAGTGGTAGTAGGAGTAGTAGTACTAGTAGTAGTACTGGTGGCAATGCTAGTAGTAGTGCTACTGGTAGTAGTATTGGTATCACTAGTAGTAGAAGTAGTGGTAGTACTGGTAGTAGTAGTAGTAGTGGTAGCACTACTACTGGTATTATTTATGATAGTACTGTTAGTAGTAGTAGCAATGGTAGTACTAATAGTAGTTATGGTAGTACCAGTAGTAGTATTAATAATAGTACTAGTGCTAGTAGTAATCGTAACGAAAGAGAAAGTGGCATTAACGGCAGCGGAAGGTGCTGTAGGAAAGAGTAATATAAGTAATACGACGGAATAAACACTGTTTTATCAAGTCATACTTTGATAACATATTCATGACGTACTAATGAATAGTTTGACATGGTATTGACACAAAAATAAACTAGTAGGTTCCCACAGTTACCTGTAGTCACATTCCCGTCAACATCTACAAGAAACCTTGTTATTTCTGAAGCTGTTCAATGGCAGTATAATGCTAGATTAACGTTAATATTCATTTTAATTTCGCACTCTTTGGCAACTTGATTTATCGTGACAGGGTCAGTGACAGAATAGTGATTACTTGATTACATAAAGAAAGGGACGTGGTGATCTAAAGTTACAATCTTTGACTCGAGTTTCTATGCAGCTTTTGAAGGAGTGAGCAAAATGGGCGGTTGGCAAACATGTCCTTCTGCTGTATGTCACTTTCTTAGAGTACTACTTGGCCTTAGGAACAAAAAGATTATCATAGGAGTTCTAAATTTGTTTCTTTCGTTATCTCTCAGGTGATCTTGGCATCCACAGGAAGCGTAGAATAACTTCTTATTGTTTACTCCCATTTACGATCTCCATCACATTCGTTATTTCAATAAGAAAGTTGATCTCTTAATGTACGTCAAATGAGCATTCATTTGAAGTAATTGATCTTCTTACACTGCATATATATACATAACACAGAGGCCTTTTGTTTCTTAATTACATTAGATCGGTCTATCGTCTGTTGTATCTTACCATCAGTCCTGTTTAATGACGCGTATTAAGTGTGATAAATGTCTCTGACTGCTTTGTCAGTGTCCTGGAAAGGGAGTTCTTAAACTGATAGCTTATGGGGTTCTCAGAGGGCAAGTAGTATATGGTGGAGGTTTTGAGGTTGCAGAGTGGCCGGACACTCCTAGTATTCCCTGACCCTTTGCAGCAGGATCGTCCCAAGGCTGGAATCCTCAGATTGGATTCACCTGACCCTTGCCATCCAGTTTACTCTCCTACTTGTGTTTCCTTTCAAGCATGACGGCTTTACCACCATGGTCTTCACGGTATTTTTGTTCTTTCCTCGTTTCTTCCTCTAACCATTACATCTTTCGTCGCTGACTCCGAATGGTATTCACAGGCTCTTTGTTTTAAAGCATTCCGAGTGCTTTGCTTGTGTCGAGTTGATCATCTCCATCCTCAGCTCCTTCAGCGGCAAAGTCTTACAAATAACCCGGTTGGCTTTCGACGTTAACCGCCTTAGTTTCAGTTCTCTACACTTGCTCTTCAGCCTTTGTTCCAAGATTGCCTTTCAGCTTCATCTTCGAGATACGATCATGAAAGTTTAAACAGATATTGTCTGTGAGTGTGTGTGCATCAATACGTGTTTTTTTTTGTGTGTGTGTGTTTATTTGATTATCTATCTTTACCCATTTGTGCGGTACTGGGGAGTTCAACAGTAGTGTGGCCCCGTCTTCTGAACATTCTTAGACAACTCCTGCATGCTCTTCCACTTACAACTTCATCCGAATTATTCCATTCATTCACTACTCTTATACAATAAAGATACTTACTTTCATCTTTTCTAACAAGTCTTTTGCTTAATATGGCGTCTGTGCATCTTTCGAAAAAAGGATTCACTGTTGACACAATCAAATTAGGTTAAAGAACTAAACGTTTTAATCAAATCACCTCTTACTCTGTCCCTTCCATAGTGGACTGGTTTGTGATCACTTACATCTCATTGTAATTTGGCGCTCTTGATCATGGTACCAATTTTGTACTCTTCCTTGAACTTTATTAGTTTTTGAGCTTCTTTAAGTGCGATAACCAAACTTCAGCAACACTTTATGGTTTTGGCCTAACATGCTGTCTGAACAATTTGTTTGATATTTCGCTAACAATGTACTTTATTACCATTCTATTTTTACCAACAGATAGATTGTCTCTTACAGTTCACTTAAGATATGTCTCTGGCGACAGGTTAAGTAAACTGTCGATTCCTAAGTCCCTCACACGATAGGTTCCTGCACCTTATTTCCTGCTAGATAGGACTCGCATCAAGATCTTCTTTGACTGTGTCCTATCCTCAGTGCTTTGCGCTCAATATAATCAACTTTGCACTAGACAAAATTTGGAATTCGTCTAGTTCCCTTTGTAAGCTGATGCAGTCCTCATGACTACTTTCCTCACATTCTTGGCATCATTTGCAAGCATATTCAGGTATGAGTTCAGTCCCTTTGGCATGATCAGGAAAAGCAATAGTGCCAAGATCGAACCCTGCAGCATACCACTGGTGACCCCAACCCATTTCGAGAAGGCTTTTTTGACATGAGTCCTTTATTCCTTTCCATTAAGGCAATTTTCTATCCATCAAAGAAGTGTGTGTGTGTGTGTGTGTGCGTGTACGAACCTGAGCGTTGGTGCTAGCTTGAATTTTAAATGTTGTCACCATGAACAGGATATATGTGATTATACATCCTAACTCAAGTGTGCGAGAGTGTAAGAAGAACGTGTGACTGAGGGCTATAAGTGTGAGGTGGTGTGAGTGGGAACATGGGGGTCGTGTGCGTAGTGGTCGTGAAAAAGGGTGAGTGAGTATGGTGTGGTGGTTGGAGGGGGGAAGCGGTTGTCTTTAAAGATAATCACATGCCTTTGGTCGGACGCCATCCCGGTTCACTTTCTCTTTGTGTACTCACGACTACACGGCCGCCACGGCCTGCTATGCTTACATCCCATGACCGCAACGCACCACGCCCTCAGCACACCACACCCATCACAAACACGTCAACAGCGTACTACGCCCACGACAAACCACTCGCACAGGACTACAAAAATATTACCTTTTCAAACACCCTCCTAAATGACCTTTGTATCTAATCTGGTCTGATGTTTGTATCCCCATTTTCTGAAGCTGATCTTTTGTTACATGTTCTATCCAGAATAACTTAGCCTGATGACGTCTCGTTCTGTATAACAGTACCAGTACAACCTTCTGATGGATTGTCCGTGAGAGTCAAGTCCCTGAGGGTGGATACATTTGAAGGAACTCAGTGTTATGTTATCCGCCTGGCCCGATCTGTCACAATAAAGCATGGTAACCACACCCAGGGTAAGGTTAGTATGCAAATTCCTACTTACTACATGAAGGATGAACAGCTAAACGAGCTGAACGCCGTCTATACATGCTGGAGAGCGGCCCATGACCAATGGATTCGTAGCTAATGATGTTAAATGTTACACAACCGAAATGCAATAATTCTCTTCGGTAGTTGACCATACACAATGCTTATTACATTGTTAGTATTTTTGTTTTTGTTTCAGAAAGTATAAACAGTCATAACATTTCTTAACCTCAAGCGCTGCAGTTACGGAAATGTTGGAGTAGAACTATAATCTCCCAGACCTGGTGCTCTCGCCTCGTGACAGGTACTGGAGTCATAGATCAGAGCCTTTATCTCTACAACTGATGGCCTTGTATCGTAATACTACTGACTTCTTGGGTCAGACCCTTTTCCCTCCAAGAACTGGTGCTCTTGACGTGTAACAAGTCCTGGGTTTTAGACAATAACTATCGTATTCGGCACTGGGTTTCCAGACAGCATTGTATACCTCTCACAACCATAACGTGATGTGAATCGGAGTGACATTGCTCGTCTAAGATGCTCTTTTCGTCTGGAGTGAGGACCATCTTGTCTGGCCAGGGTATTATCATCCTTACGTCATTCTTCGTCTAACGAAATGTGTTGATATATCTCCTGACGGGTTCAGTTAATCTTTGGGAACTAAAAAAAAAAAAAAAAGTTTCCAGCCCCATTTTCTCATGAGGATTACAGTCAGTTTTCTTTATGACTAAGTTCCAAGCAAACAATATCCAGAGGAACGTATCTCATCTAGATTCTCCTCCAAGCACCATTCTTGTTGCTCAATAAGCGCGAGTAAATAAAAGCATTGGATTATCCTATACTAGACGGCCCTCTCGAGCACTCTCGGCTTCGCTTACTTGAGTGTTACGGCTGTTGTATCATAGCAAAGTGTTCGTTTTCTCAGAGGGATGGTGCTGGTGCAGGGGGACGGTGGGGGTATGGGGTAGGGGGATGATATTGTGTGAGAGAGGTAGTAAGGAGGGGGTGGGGGGGTGGGAGTGGAGGGAGGGAGGGAGGATGGCGGAGGCTGACGGTGTAGAGGGCCGGGCCGGGCCAGCCAGCGTGTGCCGCCTCAGAAGTGCTGTGACTGTGGAGGTGAGAGGATACACCGCTCGTGTCCACGTCGCTCAGCACAACACGCCACAAACTCTGGTACAAAAGTCTTTACCCAAACTGTTAGGTGTCGCGCGTGCGAAGTGATGTAGTGGATCTTTATCGAGTAAGTAACAGTGTTAGAACAGCAATTGCATCGTGCCTTTGTGGTAAGGACATGTACTAGATCTCTTGTCTTGTGCTGGTTCTCGTGCTGGAGCTTGCAAGATGCTGGGACCAGCGGGAATACCTCGCGCCGGCCACTCAGTGACCTGGTCCGACCGGGAGGTGAGCATCTTATCTCCGCCTGTACCACACCTCCTCGTTAGTTCCGAGGGTTCTGCATTGTCGCGTCTTGACCGCTACTTCGACCCTCAGCCACCGCCACGCCCGGCCAAACCTGTGGGTCTCCTGCCCAAGCCTTGCCCCATCCCGGCCAGCAAAACCAACACACAGTCGACCACAGTGATCGGTCCGCCGCCTCTTATTGACGGTGCTGCATGTAAAACATCGACATGGACGTACAAGCAAGTAACTTCACCACGGAACTCTGGCATATCGGACATGGAAAAGGGCGTGAGGTTCCGACCCGAGCGACGGGAGAGGCGCCCAGTGCAGAAGTTACAGTGGCGAGACAGTGCCTGGTCAAGAGGCTTTGACACCCCCAAAGACGATTACCTGGACCTCGACACCCGCATAACAGCATCGTCTTCGGCTGACGGGTCGCCACGTCACGCCATAAAAAGGATTCTCCTGCTGACAGAGAACTATCAGTACCGTGATGCTGCCTCTTTCATTCACCGCCTTCCAGCCGCAACCTTCAAAGTTATTGTGGCCGATCTGCCTATAGACGTACTGGTGGACTCTATGCCGCACTCCCTGCCCATCGTGGAGGCGCTCTATTGTAAGGTGAGCGAGACAGCCACAGTCGTTCCTGGCTCCACCCGCATCCTACGCCCCGAGGCCGTCGTCTGGCAAATGGTTCGGTTCTTTGCACAGCAAGAGGAATGCCTCACAGGGGACATCCGCTGGGAGTTCTGCGGACCTTTCGTGACGTCCTGCAAGAAAGTGCTGCGCGTCATCTCTCGCTCTGAGCCCAAGATACGCAAAACTTTGCAGCAAAGACGGAAGCAGTTGGAGAAGGCCATCGAGGGTATGGGACATCACGGCCTCGTTGGTACCTCCGACGAGAGTCTTCAGAGCCTCCATGACGCACTCAAACTCGAGTTCGACAAAGTGGTCAAGTCGTACACGCATGCGCTGGAGAAGTTGGAGGAGCTGAGTCTGAGCAACAAGGCGTCGCTGCAGCGGAGCATCAGCCACGGACCCGCCCCCATCCAGGCGTCACACCAGCGACAGCTCTCCATCACGCAGGAGGAGGTGCAGCAGAGGCTCATCAAGAACAAAACACTCCTGAACGTGGTTGAGCCGACGCTTGGAAACCACTCTCTTGATGTCTTGCTCGGGATCCTGCAGCGGAGGATCGAGTATGACAAGGAGACGCTCTTCCAGTTCACACAGCTCCGCAAGGAAGCCAAGGAGGTCGAGGGTAACGCCGTCATCGCTCCCATCCTGATGCGCTACACACACGGATGTGAACAGGTAAGAACAGCTTGCCGGTAACATGCATCATTACCCGCTGTGTCACGTCTTGACATCCACATCTTATAATGCAATGCTGCAGGAGCGAAGCTGTGATGAACCATGCAACAGGACGGAACGGCCATAGACGGCCAAGTTAAAGTCAGGTAAAGATTGCTTTGCGAACATCGTGGGCAGGAGCTGAGGAGTGTGTAAGGGTAGGTAGAGTAAACAGAGGCGTCCCCCACCGTAATGTATGAAGGTGCTAATGAACGTAGCGCAGGTTAGTGTCAGGCACGGTTGCCTGGGTTTAGACGGTGGCCACCAGGGAAGGTGGTACATTTGTTACAAGGAAGGAAGGGAACAGGTTGGTTTGAGTGAAGGAAAGAAGGAGTAATTGGGATTGAAGGAAGGAGGGAACAGGTAGGGTTAGAGAGAGGCAGAAGCAGATAGAGTTGAAAGAAGAAGAGAGTAGTTAGGTTTGAAAGAGTGGGAACCGGTGGGGTTGACGGAAAGAGGAAAAAAAGTAAATCAAGAAAATAAACTGAATTTTTTAAGTGAACATTGGCAAAAATAGTCAATGGCTGAAGGGGAAGTACAGTGGAGGGAGTCGGGCGGGCAGAGGCAGGGAGGCAGGAGGTAAACAAACTGCCAGAGGCTCATGAGGAGTTGGTGTGTGCTTGCAAGCGGTTCTCTGGTTGACTATGGTAGAGCTATAGCTCATGATGATTCTCCGTCTAACGCTACAACTTTCTCCATACTTACTCATCTCCACCAACACTACCTTTCCGGCACACCATCCTGTCACATCGCTTCTCAGCCAGCTCCACGGACACTGCTTCTCTCACTCGCCCTCCTCTACCACCACCACGCGTGTCAAACATCCCGTCGTCTACGCAATACCTGTCTTACACGCCCTCGACCATGACTATCTGTCCGCCTGTTTCACGCCTACCAGAGGCCCTCTACTTGCTCCACCTGCCTCATACACCTTCCATTTGTTTCCACACTCTCTCCTGCTTCACATTTTTCATATCATATCCTCCTCCAAAGACATTAAGCATTATGGTGTTGTCTCTATGCTTCATCTTCTTGTTTCCTCTATCTTTCTTGATCATTCTTATTTTTCTCTCTAAGCATCAGCAGTTATGACCTGAAAGATAATGAAGATATGCTTCATCTGAACCTTACGTGTCAATTCAAAGGCCAGTGGTGTAGCGTGCGTCAAGATGTACGTGGTGTAGCGAAGATGAGGACGTAGTGAAGATGATGGAGTAGGTAGGGAAGAAAAGGGTTTAGCGAGGATAAAGGTGTGGTATTGATGAATGCCTGACCCTTAATGTTCAGTGTGGAGGTTAGTGGTGTCGATGGTGGAGTGAAGAACTATCGGCACTCTAACCCTGGGTTGGTGAAAATGTGTTTAACTCGACCTGTAAGGCCAACTACACACGTTCAGTTTTCTGTTCCGGTTTTACTGCACAGTTCAGAACTGTACAGTTAACTTTTCTGTCATCGACAGAAATCGCTCAGGCCAAGATTTTGGCATGTACAGTTAAAACTGCGCAGATAATTCTTCATCCTCATCCTCCGTTTTAACTGTGCAGTTTTTGCCCGTGCAGTTAAACCGGAGCAAAAAACTGAGCGTGTGTAGCGGGCCTAAGTGTCGGGTCAAATGCACTCTTAATGAACCTGGACCTCTGACCAGATCCGTAGGAGTTTAAAGACCTGTGGTGCCGAGGATATAGTGAAGACCTGGCTCGTTACGGTCACTCTAGACGCCACGCTGTTGAGGCTATAATGAAGATGAAAGTGCAGTAAATAGGACCTGTGACCTGTCTTCGGGGGTCATGTCATTAAATATTGCTAAAATTATCAACAATTTAAGTAATATAACTTATATGCGCCAGTCTAGACAATTTAGTAAAGATGCGTTAAACTTGACCAATCAGGGGTCAAACCATTAAACATAACATACAGTCTCTAATAACTTCCATATTTTGGATGCATAGATTTAGATAAAAATCTTGGATGCATAAGTTTAGATAATTAATTGCAGTTAAACAAAATTACAGTAGTGCGTATAGAGTACGGACCAGTTATAGTTTGTGATAATGAAATAGTCTAAAGTTAATGCTGTTGAAAAATGTATTGCATTGAAGATAATTCTTGTAGAAAATTCTGTAATGATGATTTATATTCCTACTAATGCATTATTACCGTAATGCCGTGTAGTTAATAATTACTTTCTACTGATAACAGAGCTGTATGGAAGATTCTTGTTGCATAAGATAGAATTTGGGATTCTTCATGATGAAGGAAAGATGAGTTTGATAGTGTTGTCACCATCCGTAGTGAGCATGATGGCAAGTCATAGTTCGGACGGAGCTGTTGTGCACTCGCTCGCGAACGCTGGCGTTTCTAGTATTTCTTTTCCTATAGTAGTAGATATGGCGGAGACAAATACTTGGCAACAGTTGTGGCCATCTTGAGTGAAAAGCAGAAGTGTACCGAAGCACAGGAAAACAGAAGTGGGACACAGAAGATAAATCTAAGCTCCAAATGTGACTGTAGACCTGAGGAAAAGAAAAAAATGAAACTTTGTTTATATAATCCCCAGGGAAGCCGTAATGACGGGAACCTTTATGTTAGTCAGAGAAGCAACAGTTGCGACGACATGTTAAGTATTGCTTACTGCCACTGTACAGGAGTTTCCTCTCTGGCTCATTATTCATGCAAATGTCGGGCCATTATATCTCAGGAGGAGCTTTCGGTGTCAGGTAGGGACGGCGCGGAACTATCGCTGTGGGAGCCATCCATGCTTCGAATGTTACAGCAGCCCCGTCACACCCTGTAACACACCTTGTAACGCGATGAATTATGCTAATGTTCTCTTGGCGCAGCAAAAGGGTTGGACTCTCTCACCAGGACTGGAACGCTTGTGACCTCCCTGCAGAGGGAGGCCATAGAGCCTTGGCGACGCTCAGAGGTCAGAGAGGTCGGCACATGACCTCAGCCTGGGTGTTACCTGCACCTGTGTGGGTTCTAGTGACGTGTTGAGTCTGATCATTACACTCGGATGTTTGGGACTGACAAAGGATGACTCGGGGTGGGGGCTCTAACGGTGCCAGGCTGGATGGTCAAAACATTGCGGTATAAATACAGATATATCAGCTTCAGTGATCCTCCTTCCTTCAAAATGCTGGTTAATTTTAGATTCATTAAAAAAGTTTGCTTACATTAAGCTCCCCAGCCATAGACCTAGAGTTGGACCTTACGATAGTGGGGAAGGGATGGGTTTATCAACAAGCCACAAGAGCCTAATCTCATTTTCTGAGATGAACATCAACAAGGTTACGAGAGGATTTAACAAAACTGTCATCTTAAGTGTGGGTAGACAAGCCTCATTAAATCTACGGTTAATTGGGTCATTATGGCATTCTTGATATAATGGCGTCATAACCTCAGCCAATTATAGTTACTCTCAAAGTTGAGCGACGGCGCGTTGCCTGGTTAATTAGCTGCGATAAGGGCCGAGGTTGAGGAAGGTAGAGTAGGTAGTGGGGGTGCTGATGATGGGGTTCAAAAAACTAAAGAAAGATCTGGAAATTATGAAACGGGTTTGAAATGACGAAAACTGGGACTACAAAAAATAAAGGAATTTGATTTAATGTAAAAGGAATCTGAAAACGTAAAATGTGACTGAAATGGAAAAGAAAGGGCCGGAAATACTGCTGGAGTGACGAAGATGGCGTGAGGTGACGATGAACAGGATAACAACATCAAAAGATGAAAAGAAAAGACGGAAGAATCAGGACGAGTGAGCCTGAACTGGTCGTCATGTGGAGAAGACAGGGGAAAATGTCAGAGAAGTTATAGAGAACAAAGAAAAGAGGAAGTAAATCGAAAGATGAGTGAATCAAGTGATTATGTGAGCGAGGGAAAGATGATACAGGAGAAAGAGAGAACATGTGAGGAAGACAACGAAAAAAGAAATGGTTATGTGAGGGAAAAACTTGCATAGAAAGATAGATAGATAGTTATAGAGATAAACAGGTAGGTAGGTTTATAGATAGATAGATAGACAAAGAGGTAGATAGGTAGGTAGGTAGATAAAATATGTAGGTACATAGATAGGCAAATGGGAAGATGGGTAGATAACAGATAGATAGATGGATAAATAGACAGATAGATATGAAGTTAGGTAGCAGAATGAGTACGGTGTTAGGTACTACATGTGTAGCCGTTCAAAAAGACAGACAGAATGATGCTCAGTTAAATATGGACACAGATAAAGGTAAAAGAAGATAGACTCAAAGGTAGATGTGCAGGGAAATAGATATAAATATGTACGAATAGACAGATACATAGATGCATATTCATTTGACAGAGAGATAAATGTAGTTAGATGAAAGTATAGTTATACGCTTACGTGCATATATTATGAAAGTTAGACGGATACTTAAATACGTAAAGGCAAAGCCGTCGTCTGAATAGAACATTTTCTCAGGTTGCTGTTGACTTCCCCAGGTTGCTGATGATTTATCAATAATGTTTTCCTTATGAGAGGGAAGATGCTTTGTAGCCCTTTCCTTACTTTTTTATATATTTTTTCTTTCTTTTTTATGATTAACGACGCGTTCTGCACTATTGTTTCAAGAGTATGAGATGAAATTCATAGGTATAGCAAAATAAGAACTGGAACCAAGTAAGATCACGGTGTGTGTGTGTGTGTGTTGAAGTTGCCTGTCTTGGACAATGTCGCACATCACCACGATGTACCTGGGTCGCTGGTAATCAGACACCCAGACAGCAGGGGCGTCTGCCACGGAGGAAATAAATTGTGTGTGTGTGTTTGTGTGAGTGGGTGGGGGGTGGGGAGTTGGCAGGCACCTCTGTACCAGTTCTTAGAACCAGTTGTGGGTAGCCCGCGCGTCATCCACTCCCTCTGCCGTAGCAGGATACTTTTAATAACACTGAGACAACATGAAATATCCAAGTCCTTGTAGCGATCGTATCATCCTCCACTGATTATTTAGCTTGATATTGTCCCAATAGATGGCGTGTCATCTGTCTGTTTGCTAGTCTAAACTGGCCAGGCATTTGTGATCATGTGCAAATCGGGGAACATCCATTGGAACGAAATGGGATAAGCCTTTCTTCGCCAAAACTCTCCAAGATTAAATTTCTTATTTTTGCTATGTTGTTAGTTCTTAAGTTGTCAGTTATAAGTAATCGTCATCATTGCTGTCATGTTGTTAGATATGAATGTTGTTGGTAGACACGTGTGATACTTACGAATGCTTGGAAATTCTTTCGGGTTCTCTTTCCAACGGACGTCATTAATCAGTGTTTACGTGTGTCTCATAGTGTTCTGGTATTTGTGTGTGTATGCTTTTTGGCGATGGTGATAATGTGTTAAAAATGGAGGCCATTATTGGTGTTAAGGTGCAAGAAACAGCGTTAGCGCCAGTGTTTGATGAATAGTCTTAGCAAGTTACAAAGACGGTTTTTGTTGCTATAGAGGCTGTGTTTGTTGTGTTATAGAGGCTGTTTTTGTTGTGGTATAAAGGCCGTGTTTGGTGTGGTATAGAGGAAGTGTTTATGGTGTTACATAGGCGTTGTTTGTGGTATCACAGAGGTGATGTTTGTGGAGTCTGGGTGCCATAGAAGTGATGGTTGTGGGGTCTGCGCCAGTTATGTCCACACACCAGTGGGGCTATCCCATCCAGCCCGGGCAATGGCCTCTTCCTGGTGCCAGGCGACCTTCCATCTCCTCCTTGGGTGTGTGCAGACAGTGATGAATGTACTCACGATAGGAGGAGAGACTCAACTGGACCGGAGGAGTTGCGGAGACATTAACGATAGATAACATCCTGCTTCATCATAGATTTACAGTCCAGACTCTAAAGAGGATAGAATAGAGAATAAAATTTTAGATGTATGAAAAACTTAAAAATTCCGGAAGCGTGGTCGTCAGGATCACGTTTTTCAACTCTTTTGCAACTCTCATACTTAGAAGCGCCTGCATGTTCAGTGAGTGTCTCACGAGTAACTTTAGGAACCATACACTGGTTTGATATGATCTCATAATGCGTGATCGCACTTACAGAGAGAACATATAACTGACTCGCTTCGGATAGATATAACGCTTCGGATAAGTTGTTCAAATAATTACAATGTTTCGTGTTGAGTGGCGTCTTTGAGACGACACATACTGGACATGTGTGCATGTCTTTTGGTCGTAGGTTCCAGTCATGGACCAAAACCTTCATAGAGGATCGTCATGAATGAAGTACGGAAAAGACCGAGAAAATGTAAAGGTAGCGAGAGAAAAGGAAGACACTTCAAGAGTTTTGGACGAAGTGGAAAGCCCCCTTTTTCGTCTTCTTAAAGGAGGGTCAGGCTGTTGTTGCTAGAGGAAGGAGGAGAAGGCAAAGTTCTAGTCGTCATGAGGAGAGGCTCCCATGCCAGTGGTGACACAGGCCTGAGTGAGATCCACCAAGGCAGCAGTACCGTGCGGTACCATCCCTGCAACATCGTCGATAACTCAACACGAATGATAATGATTTATGACGCTATTGTTGCGTTGTGCTGAGCGAGTGACCTAACATGGCCTGAAGGTCACATGTACGCCTTCCCACAAAGGAGTGACTGCCTGCTGGGGAGAGGTCAGGCGGGGGCAGGCTCCCCACCCACAATGAACGTCAGTGCATTTTTGTTTTGAGGTCAGAAAACGTGCTGTAAGGATCAAATTTATTAATATTAAAGTTCTCGGAGGGAAGACTAAAATACTCCCGCATGAGAGGCGAACCAGTCAATGACCATGGCCTTCGGGTGTCTTACTTCAGCGGCCGTACGGTCATGTGAAGGCGTGGATCATGTCTTAAAGATTCCATGGTAGTCTGGCTGAGCGGCATTTGACGACGTTTTTTAAGCATCATGAGAAGTATCAGCAGTATGTTTAGAGGTTTAACAAGCAGTTTGAGACGTTTAAACGGAGTCAATGAAAAAAGTATCTATTCAGGAGGAGGGATATGTGTACAAGGCACCTGCTCTTTTGACTCACACTTCCGTAAAGACTGATTCATCTTGAAGGAAAACACTGTATGAATTATTTCTTTCAAGTTGCCGTCTTGGTCCAACAGTGAGGTACATTCTGTCCAAAGGTCAGACAGCAGCAGGTTTGTTGGAGTATCTAGTCATCCGTGGAAAACTTTCAGCTGCAAAGCAGCACAACGAGCCGTTGCATTAGCTCTGTGCCCTGGTGACCTGCCTCGGCAAACAGCTAGAGGTCAAATTCCACCAAGTGTTGGCTACGTACGCACTGGGCGCGCCGCAGCTCACAGCAACCCTGTTTGTTCAGCCTAATGACTGCTTCCGACCCTCTGTCGTGGCGTGTGGGTACGACTTGAACGTCTTATGTGTAAACACAAACATCCGTGATCTTCCTTTGTTTTGTTAGCGTTCGCCACTGTGTTTTGTCCGATTTGCTTTAGGTACTTATGCTTAGTTTATTTTGTGTATAAACCTCTCGGCTCTCATTTGGAGTCATCTTAAGGTAAACTTAGAGGAAATTAGGTATTCTAGATATTTGTTTACGCTGTAGCTAATCAGGTATAACCACATCTTCCTGTGCGTATGACTGTATTACCCGGATGAATCACATATCGAGTTTACTACTTTCACCTCTATCCTACCGCGAGAACCGCTCGGATAAAGAATTTCCCTGTGGTGTATGAATGGGTTTTCTGATGAATTAGAACTTGATTACAAATTCAGAACCATTTACATGAATATTTATTAAACGTAAAAGAAACAACTATTGTGATTGTGATTTCCGAGGTTGACGGTGAGGAATACCACCCCAGTACAGACGGTGGAAGAAGGCTGATGTACACTTGTTTGTTGTGACCGTTGTAATTAGTGGCGGTAAGTTTTACGGTCAGTGGAACAGCGAACGCAAACCGCACGCCGGACACGGACGTCTGCTGCCACCGTTGCTGCTGCTGCTGTCGCTCCGGACATCCGCTCCTGCTGCTGCCCCGGACAGGCGCTGCTCCTCCTCTGCTCACACCCTGGAGCGGTAGAGAGTATGACATCCAAGATATAAATTGGAACACTAACTTCATGTCGGATATAAGGAAACCACAGTATAGTACTGAGGACAGAGAATGTGAACATCTGCTTTTCAGTTTCATTGTCTGTTCTAAGAAGAGTTAACGCTGGTCAGGAAGAGATTATCAGAAAACAGTGCGTTAAGCGCGATTTTCTTTTTTTATTATTGTAGGTGACGGGAGTGGCAGATTAAAGAAGATCCGATAATCCATGAAGTTATCTGCTTGACAATAATACCATCGAAGGTTTCCAGTATACGTGGGTGGAGACGGGCTAGAAAAGGAGAGTCTAGGTTCCTCCCAAGTCACCTCTCCATCCAGCACATCAGCTGGCAAACATTCGCTGTGAAGCAACACATCTAGTGGAGTATGTACCGACATGGGAAGATTGTTTACTTTGCAGCTGAGTTGCAGTCATACAGAAATCCAGTTTACGTTGGATGGGGTGTATGAAAGATCCTTATGCTTTTCTTTCGTCCTCTTTGTTCTCAAAGGTACTCAGATGGTCTGCTCGGGCGGGCAGGCCAAAGTGTTTGAGAGGCAGATGTGCTGCACGCACTAGCTGACGAGGATTTGACTATGCCGTTGGAGGAGCTTTTCCCTGGCACTGTCTTGCTTTCAAGAACAGATGAGGAGAGGTTCGATGATCAGTCTAACTGACGCTCATGGGAAAATAATCCGACTTTCAGAGCTTACAAACGACCTTATGGTATACTTGATTCAGCTTTCATAAGCGCTGTAGCCTGAGCAGAACACATAACAAGTGACAAAAATATTTTATAGATGATCCACTGTAGACGTAGCCAAGTCGATGAATGGGACTAAAGATGCGAGACCTCAAGAATGGGAGGAGGACAATAGAGTGAAGGGGTCAGGTTGTGACGATAATGGATGATGGTACCCCCACGCCACCCAGCTGTGGGAATACTGTGGTTTGGTGCAACGGTGGTATATGGAAGAAGAGAAGTGGAGGCTTTCCCAGCTGTGTCATGTCAACGTACATTCATCACTTACAGAAGAAAGGAAATAAAATGAAAAACCTATAACAAGTGTTAGTTATTCTCTCATGCGTAAACGGTCTATGGCCGCAAACGGGGGAAAATGAGCTCAAATAACAGTGAATCTTCATTGGAACCCCAAAAAATAGTCCTCTCTTGGTCCGGTGAGAACTAATATCTCGCTCTCCCCTGCCAGAGACACCACCCAGCAGCCCTGTCCCCTTCCCAACCATATCTGTTACCATTACAGTAAACAGCCCCAAATGGCATATCTTCATAGTCCCTTTTGCCATCACTAGGGAGCAGGTTGTCTCCAACTCAAGTCCTCCCTCCGCATCATCCATGCACCCAGACACACCCATTCGGGTCATCCATGCTTACAAGGTTCTTCCTCATCTCACAGTGGCAGCTTCACACGGCTTCAGCAGCTCCCGGCATCCTCACACTCGAGGGCAGCTGTAAATTCATACTAGTACGACTGTTTGTACTGTCTGCTTTTCTGTGTGTCTGTCTATTCCAGTCCCTTACCTTTCCTGGTGAAAGGAAGAATCCTCTTGACCAGGAGGTCGAGTAAGATGATGGTCCAGGCATCTGTCGTCCCCCTGGCGGCGGGACTGGCGTGAGTCAAGGTGACACAAGTGTGGGTGAAACCCGCCACCAGAGGTCAGGGTCTCTGTGGGTCTTCCGCCGCCAAAAGGTGTGTCATGTTCCATGAAAATATCTGGAAATCTTACCCGTACCGTCTCTCCGTCTATTCCTGTGGTCTTCTTAGCTATTATGTTAAGATGAGTTGTTGCAGTTGACATTTCTGGTGATTTATTGGTGTTTCAAAGCTTTTTAGGAATCAAATCTTGAGCAGATTTTTTCTGTTATATTATGATGGCTTTGCTGATACGGCTTATGTGACCACACAACTTTGCCAGGTTGTGTTTGTATAACACTGGAGTGTTGAAATGAAGATCCTCACATCGCTGGTGATACATGAAATATGGAGAAACTATCTCTCTCCACTTTGCTCGTGTTCAAGAACAGAAAACGAGGCACTGTGTGAGGCGTCCACCCTTGGCTGGGTGTTGGGAGTGGACACTTGAGGATGGAAACACGTGCTGGTGGTAAATGTTTCGTGAGACGATAAGAAGTTTAACCACAAGTGAAGATAAGAGATGGCTTATGCGGAGGAACACAAGCCAAAGAAGAATGAAGAAGAGGAAGACGAGGAGGTTGAAGTCCACTCAGATCATGGGATTTTCTTCATCCTCCGTCCGAGACTAACGCTGACAGTGGCAGAGGAGCCAAGGGGCCGATGACGGGAGCCTTTATTCAAAAAAGATAGTTCAGTTCCTGTGCAAGGACAGCCATCGAGGGTGGATGACCCCCCCCTCTCACACACACACACTCGGGGAATGACCCATAACAAAAAAAAAAAAAAGAAAATGTCTGTTCACCGTTCATACATTTACCCGAGGTGCTGAAGACTTGTGTGATTTTGCACGAATCTGACATGACGCGCTCCGGGTTCCTCTGAGGCGTTTTTGCACTTCACATTACGTGTTGACAAAGGTTGGTAGAGGGTGAGCCCCCTGCCTTAAATGACACCTCTGTGACCTCGGCCAGGTGACCCCTCGGGACCACACCCTTGTGGGTGAAACAGCAGGTGACGGAGATACGTGATGATGACAATAGCGGCAGCGAAAAAACATGTGAGTGTCTCTCTCTCTCTCTCTCTCTCTCTCTCTCTCTCTCTCTCTCTCTCTCTCTCTCTCTCTCTCTCTCCGGCCTCAACCTTATCCCATAAACCTCATTTTCCTTATCTGTCTATTTCTATATCTTATCATCGTAACTTAACGGCAGATGTCAGCACGTCCACAGTGAGCATCAGGACACACACGCACGTCAGCCGGACTTTGCATTTACGATCAAAAGAGGTTAAAAGGTCAGCGTGACTGGATATGTCAGTTACGACTTGACATTAGTTAACTGGAGGGAAGCTGCGTAGGTGTGAGGGAGGAGCGCATTAGAGGGGGAAGAGTTACAGACAACATCTCATAGCAAGGGACTTTCATGTCTGATTTCTTCCATCTTGTATCTTTAGTTAAAGTCGGGTCCGATTTCTGCCTCTTATAGATCTGTCCATCCGACTACATCTCTCAGTGACACAGGTACACATGCCTCAATCTTATCCACTATGGTGAAATGTGATTGAATTTCTGTAAAAGAAAAACTAGGAAGTTCAGAAGTTGTAGACTAGACTCGATGGGCTGCAGCAGGATGCAGGGAGAGGCTGGACTAAGTAGCAATGAAGACTGCGACAAGCAGGAAAGAAACAATACATCGTAGATGCTATCGTCGTCAGTCTCTGTTGTCGGTCTTATTGTGACGTAAACCAGAGAGGGCGTGCCGTGGCGCCCTGTCTTTGCCTCCTCAGACTATACATAAGATTTTGTTTTTGGAATCAGCTGTGGGTCCAGCTTCCCTACACCTTTTCTTTTTTTCCCACGTTGAAGGCTCCAGTCACGGACAAAGTCCATATCAAAGCCGGGCCCTAATTGAAATATAGAGAGAATTATGAAAAGGAAAAAGAAGAGAAAAGAGAAAGTATTTCCGAATTTTGAAGGAAGTGAAAAACCTGTTTTTTCAAATGTACCAGGTCATAATTACTGGGAAACACATGAGAGGGTAGAGAGTTCCAAAGCTTCAAGGTGTAGGCACAGAAACAGTTATTAAAACGGGCAGCTTGCGGAGTATCGTGTCGTGGACCTGCGGACTCTATATAATAATTCACTAACAATTAAGAACAAACCTCCAAGAGGATATAACGCACAGCTGAGTTGTTAAGTACGAGAACTCGCTCCCAAATATGATCAAGAATTTAAGAGAAGCAAAGCACACACGTCCATACGCACATTCTTACACATCCTCTTACGGCACTACGATGAAAAGCAACAATGGGAATGAAGTTGAATAACGGGATGAAAGACACCGATTTTCATAACATGTGGAATTGTCTCAGTACAACGGAAGGATCTGGTGTTTCAAAAGAGTGGGAGATGTTGCAGGGAAACACAATGGCTGAGCGGTGAGAGGGTGGTGGGAAGTTCCTCTTTCCTCTCTCGTTCGTCTCTCTCCACCTGTTAGCCACGCAACCGTTCATGGCCCACCTGTTAGCCGTCCACGTATTGCTCATCCATCTGCCAGCCGCGCACCAGCTCTTGCCCCGCCTGTTGGCCGCACACCTGTTTGCATTCCACCCGTTTGCCTTTGGTAATACAAGAATGAAAAGAGACAATAAAGAAGGTGAAGGTCTGAAAGAGACAAGATGAAAGAGTATCATTACGTGTCTTGGAGAGACGGGACTCCGATGAGATATGGCGGAACTGAGAATAGCAGACAGGAACTGACCGAACAGAAAAGGAAGCAAAACGCTCGGAGGAGCAGCAGGAAGAATTGCTAATGCCGAGTAGTCCATGTCTCCGGTAGACAGTCCGTAAGAGATGAATGTATATGTTGTATACAGTATGATAAGGTACAACAGAACACAAAAGTGGTTCAACAAACAACCAACCAAAAGGGTTACAGGAGTTACCGGGAGTCACAAGGATAGATCCGATAGAAAACAAATGTGGCGTCACGAAGGTTAATGGATATTCTGAAACAAGAGTTGAAGCGCACGCCACAGGAATATGCATGCGTAATGCTGGGGAACCGAGGGTGCTTGCTGGATGATCCTGAGACCTGAGACGATCTGGGAGAGGGGTCGATTTTTTTGCCTCAGTAGTGTCCTGAGGGAGGAGCTCAGTAGTGACCTGGGGAGGAGCTCAGTAGTGACCTGTGTAGATTCTGTAGTGGCGCGACGGCCTGGGTAGACTGGTTCTGTGTTGTACTTCGGAGAACTTCAGCCTGTGTCAGGTGCTCTTGCTGGGCTGAGGGACACTACCTTCCCAACGGTGTTGACGCTTGATTCATCACTGCGGCCAGCTGTCCCGCGTCCAAGATCCAGCACAAGATGCACTGACGTCCGTGGGTTTGGTGATCATGACGAGAGGAAACAAACAACGTCTGAAGGAAAACCTTCAGAAGGCTGAGGCGCTTTAGAAGAGGCGTGAACAACGGAGGAAAAATGTGTCTGAGATCCTTCTATGATTGATTAAGGATCCATAACATAATCTAACGGAACTAAACCATTTGATTTACATTCAATCGGTAAAGGAAGTTGTGACTATCTAAAAGCACTTCGCTGAAATACCGAAGTTTTTCATTTTGGAAGCATACTGATGTATCATAAGCAGAGAATCGGGAATGGATTACTGAGAGTGTGTCAGGCGTCGCGGGATCCATGAGTACCGACCGTGAGGAGCCAGGTAGCAGGTAGTCGCTGTCGTCGAGGTATCTGGGGCGGCAGACTAATGGGAGGGAGGGAGACGCAGCATCCGCGCCGCACTGTTACTCAATGGTGCGCCACTTACTGCCTCCATCTGCCTCACCCTCTGGCTCGCTCCTCACTCCTTGTGACTCTGTACAGACATTTACGTATTCCATGATTCCTAATTGTATCTTCCAACATCTTATTCCGCCTTTTGATGGCTACCTTCCCTACCAGGATACTCGCTGTTTCTTTATTGGTCGTCTTTGCGTCACTAGTGTGGAAACAGGAAAGAAGTCAGGCTGCAAATGCTTTGTTAACTCTGACGGCGCTGCCAAAGCTGGTGCTGCTTGTGCATTAAAGAGAATCGGGATGATCTTATCCCCTGAACAGCGGATGTACGCGTAACTTTAACTATTACATAATACTCAGAGCTTTCTCTGGGTGTGTGACTATTACGGAATCGTCAGCTGCCTTCATTAACCTCCTTTGAATAACGTGGCCACATATTTCATTATCACTCTGAATGATCGTACAGTTGCTGCACGAGACAGCTCTCGCTATCACCCTCGCTATCAATCCTCTGTTCTTAACGCTACCTCACTAATGCGGGAAACGGCGAGTATGTATTAAAAAAAAAGATATATATGTGTGTTAAAAAACTTACAGTAATAGATGATACCAAACTAGGAGTTCATCAGCAGTATATGTACACATTTCCCACTTATTTCAATGCATACTTGTGTAAATATGATGTTGGTTTTCCATCTAATAATAAAAAGGCCGCAGCATTAATCTTTTGTCATAACTCGATTCCGCTGGTCTCGTTCCCACGTGTGCCCTTCAGTGTAGTACTTTCCTGATGAGCTAAATAGGCGTGCGACACTTGTCTGTGCCGCTCGGCAAGATTCACTCCTCACATGAAGGAAGTGTCTCAGTGATACAGAGTGAAAATAGTTCTTTTGCTTCGCTAGTGAAAGCTGTGGTATAGGTGTAGCTCCATGATATGATATAGTGGCATATTGTCTTACAGATGAATATAGTGTTAACATTGGGGAATGCATTGCAAGGAAAAGGTGGGAACGGAATGTGGCAGAGCTTCGTTGGTTACGTGACCTCCCGAAAGTGGGAAGTGAAAGACTCCGGCCCACACAAATGGTAACAAGGTTGTTTAGTGGAGCATCATAGGAGGTCAGAGGTCAAAACTTTAATATGCACCCGCCCGCGACCCACGCCTCCCAGCGCGCCATCACCCGCGGCCCACACCTCATAGCACTCACGGCCCACGCCTCTCAGCCCGCCAGCAGCAGTGCACCATACTCCCGCCTCCTCATACCCACACACCTTTCAGTAGATGCCTTTACACGCTGGCGAACGTTGGTTGATGACAACACACGCCTCCACCGGCTCACACGCACAAGCAAGACATGTGGCCCCACAAGTGTACAACCCCCCCTCCCCCCACCCCCCACTGCACAAAAGAGTAGGTCCACCTCCACTCTCAGTAGCACACACCTCCGCACGCCCACACGCAGGAAACTGTAAGTATGATGACGGCTATATGAAAGGAGAAGACCAACAGGATGGGGGGTATACTGCAGAGTGGGGATCAGATAACAGCTATAGTTATTTTCGAGAAGGGGACACGGGGCAGCCCTGCATGTTCATAGACAGATGGTGTGTATCAAAGAATTTGTTGGTCACCACGATCTGGGCGGAGGGGCGACAGAAGAAGCCTCTGGGACCAGCGTCTGAGGGAGATGCAGTAGGTATAGTATAAGAGGGGAATGCTGGCTGTTACAGGATCTTATGACTGCACAGGTTGTAAGGTATAACCCGGGAGTTGTGGGAGTTTTGGTGCTGTGCAGCGGGCTGATAGACGGTGTGTGCAAGTACTGGTGTCTCATAGAAACCTATCGCGTTTCTGTCTTATGAGAGCTAAGATGGATGTAAACACATAAGGAGTGTTAGAGGCATTTTATATTCATACTAAGATGGGCGTTGGTTTTCCTTCGGATGTCAGTCTATCATCATCTTTAACTTCACTATCATTTCTAGAAGGTTGAATTCCTTTTCTTCTGGGAGACTCTTGTCCACATTGTTCTTGCAAGACCTTCCTCCCCTCAGCTTCGTACACGTGGGTTGGCTGGTCACTTGGGCTTAGGCCCAACAGCTGCCACGGTCATTAAGGCCGTCAACGTCAATTCACAAACATCATTCGAAAATAACACTTTCTCCAAGTGTTCAGTATGGCTCCAAGACCACATACACTCTCACCACATATATAGTCCTTGGCGATTGCTCTGGATAAGAGAACAATACGTATATAAATCAGGGAATTTCATCAAGAAACGTTGGCTTTAGTAAGAAGAAATAAAGTGATATACACACTAACGGACGGCATCTTCTAGGTCCATACTCATAAGATGTTTAGTACTCACGAAAGTCTTTTTGGGTTTATGTAACCAAATAATCTTTCTCATTTTCGCATGGCATAAAACAAATACTTTCCTTAAGTTAGTTATTGCAAGAATTTGGGGTTAATTTTTTTCTTTTTCACATTACAGGTATGGGGTGAGAGCCACCAGTTCGTCCTTCATATGTTGTGATTAACTAGTGTGGACTGCTGGTTGTAAGTACAGTGCAACACTGAGCTGAGTGTGTGGTTCATGGGGCTGGTGAGTGTGTGGTTTTTTGAGCTGTTATGTGTGGCTGAGGGGGTTGGTGAGTGGCTTCAAACACCTGGAATAAAAAGGACTTTTAAAACATTCCTATTATCTCATGGAATGTAAGGTACAGCTGCTCTGTTTCTGGTGTAGCTTGTGTGGTTAATTTACCATAAGTTTTGAATAGCTGTTCGTTTCAAGAGTTCGATATCTTTGTTTGTCTTCTCTGTAGTACAGGCTACGCAACTGGACAAATTTCATTATCATCTGATCTACACTTTGTCATCATAAATGGCAGTCTGTATTTTATGGGGCAAGAGGGTTTTTACGGAAGACACTATTGATGATTCCACGGTGTTGGTTACGGCGGGGGACTTGGCAAGACGAACAAGGGAGGAGATACTGGTAAGGGAGGGGGACCAGAGGAGTGGTTGGGGGAGGGACAGAGGGAGGGGGAAGACCGAGGGAGGGAGAGTAAGGGGGGAATGGGAGTGAGTCATGGCGACGTACCACCACCGTCGGAGGAGACCACTCAGCTTCGCTCTGAACCTTTGCATCAGGTTCGGCCAGTCAGACTCCTCCCCATGACGGACTTGCGTCTAACTTCATATTTCACTGTTCCTATCTCGTTCCCATATCTTGCTCAGTATTGATGCTGCTTACAGATTACAGAGCCCAACCCGGGACTCTCACATTATGAACTATATCCTTCACCAAGGTTGTTTGTCAGTGATCGACTTGTCCCAGACGGCAGCGGGTTCTGTAGGGGTAAACACACGTGCCGTTGCTGGTGTATTGCTCGTGTTGTCCTCCTGCCCCGTGGGCGTCGGGCAGACGGGCAGCATTCCAGGCCACATTGAAGACCGTCTGGCCGGCCGGAGCTTTCCTGCCGCTCACTGGTCCCCCTCTTGCACACTTCATGGTCACACTGGTCCCCCTCCAACAACATAGTGTACGGGTCAGAATAAGTGATTCAGAATATATTTCCCGCTCTGAAGAACTCATGTTGGGCGGAGGAGGCAGAGAGGAGTCGGCGAAACCCATTCTCGGCCATCAGACCCCCCCACCAGCCCCCCTCCCCCCACCACCTCCTCCTTATGTCAAAGTCAAGTTCAGGAGTTCAATTACTCCTCCTTTGCCTGGGCTGGGGTGCTGTCACAAAAGAGAAGCCTCCCGTAATGACGGGTAATCTTCATGAAGATCCCACAGGAATAATGATTTCTTTACCGTTTCGGGAACAACAGACTCAGGGAGAAATTTTAAAAATCGAAACAATTTCCGTCACACGCATCCAAAAATCTAGAACACAAACAATACTTTAGACATGTAATAAAATCTTGAGTATGAATATCGTTATTTTCTAGCACTAGATGAAAAGGAAATCTAACATGTATTAGTTTCCCATAAACCGCTGGGCACGAGTTTCACAGCAACTGTTGAAATCCGTCCCCCCAGCCCTCCAACCGCCTAGAGGCGGTCTGCGACACTTTCCTGCAAACAACACAGTCAGGCGCTGACAGAGAAGACCGGCCCCACAGCAAAGGTCACACCACACCTCTTGTGTGTGCGTGTGTGTAACTCATTAAACCTCGACGGACAGAAAGTATCCATTGCCATCATCACTGTTCCCACCAACACAATTTCCTCGGCTTCCATCGCCACCCACACGGCAGACCTCGTCGCTCGTCCCTGTCTCCACCCACTGCACCTGGGTCAGGGTAGAGTCACTATGCCTCCCGCTACCAGCGGTATCTCGTCATCCTGGTAATAAGTGGGTTAACAGCGCCTCCGGCGCCGAGCTGTGTCATCCTTATAGAAAGTTAGAGAGTTTGTTACAAGATGCGACAAAGGTGACGGGGTCAGACTTTTATTCTAGGTTTCGGTGGGTCTTAATGAGAAGGTTAGTGTGTGTGTGTGTGTGTGATGTCTTATTTGTCATCACACATTTATGTTATAATGGGGGAAGTCTTCACGCATGGGCCCTCTTTCTTGAACTTCTCTTCTGCTATACAGGTTTTTCATTTTTGTATGGTGTTCATATCTTTATTTTCTTGTCTATTTCATTTACCCTTACTCTATTTAGAAAAACACATTTTTCTTTTCTCAACTTTCTTCACTAATTTCATGCTTTAGCCTCTGGTTGTTTATCTTTGAAGCTTTTGAAGAAGTGTTCGCTATCTACGTCATCATACTGTGTGGAAAAGATAGGTGTTATCAAGTCATCCCTTACTCTTCTCTCCTCCATGGTGGGCAAGTTTCTGGCCTCTACTTCTTCAGTGCAACTCTTTTCTCTTGATTGTAGGACTATTTACGTTGCCATCCTCTGCATCTTCTCTCTTACTTCTTTGTGCTTCTTCAAATGGGCGACAAAATTTGCGAAGCATATTTTAGTTTAGGCCTAATGTATGATGTGAACAGTTTGCTGAATTTATCGTAATCATTATATTAAAATGCAGCACCAATATTTACTAACAGACAGTTTCTTTTTTTATGTTGAAGGCTCCAGTCACGGACAAAAGTCCACATCAAGGCCGGGCCCTAACTGAAATACAGAGAGAATTGA
>JAYMFT010064387.1:0-14793 GCA_038088735.1 Panulirus argus | reverse complement strand
CAAGCAGCAAGTAAAAAAGGCAACCAAATGTTAGGTTTCATAGCCAGGAACATAGATTACAAGACACCAGAAACAGTCTTTACACTTTATAATTCTCTAGTAAGACGACACCTTGAATATGCAGTCCAGTTTTGGTCCCCAATCTATAAAAAAGAGGAGGAAAAATTAGAGCAAGTACAAAGACGCGCGATGAAATTGATCCCATCCCTTAGAAATCTGGCATACTAAGAGAGGCTAAAACGTTTGGATCTCTTCGTCCTTAAAAAACGTAGACTTCACGGCGACTTAATCCAAGTGTTCAAAATTCTGAACAAGTGCGATAACGTAAATCACGAACATCTTTTCGAAAAACAAGATGTAGTACTGACTTTGGAAAAAGCTTCTTTTCCTATAGGTGTGACGAGCACTAGAATAAGTTATCGCCAGACGTGGTGAATGCTAAGACCATAAATATTCTCAAAAGTCGTTTAGACAAATGCTTTATAAATTCAGGTATACTCTGAGAAAAACGCGAGAAACAAACTGTATAAACGACAGCGGTAAAGGGGACAGCAGAAGGCTAATCTGCAGCAGATGGGAGTCGGTGATAGCTTAAAGAATTGCTTAGAGGCACTACTTTTCTTGTCAAGTAAGATTTTTTGTTTTTTAACAGACAACCCAGTCGTGGTCCAATCAGGCCTCCTGTTATCTGTCTTTCTCATGTAGACTCATGTAAATTCATGTAAATATGCTGAACATGTGGAACCATACCCGGGTGAGACGCGCTTGTCTCCTGCCCAGTTACAAGGATCTCAGTTAACATTGCTCCTAAATAATGAAAACGCGTTGAAAACACTGTCCCAGATGCATTTATTCATTCAAAATACATCAGATATTTGCACCAAATTATTCTAAATACATTTAGTGTTTCGTCAAATTATCTGCAGCATAGTTAAAAATTTTTCCTAATCATTCAGAATGCAATTAACATTTTTCCTCATAACTCAAATTGCGTGAAATATCATTAATGTTAATATCATTTTTAATATCAACATTAACATCCATATTGATAACATCACAAATATCCATATCATATCAATATCAACATTAATAGTGATATTAATCAAGATACACTTCCTGTTGTTCAAATTGTTCAAGAAACAGTTAACATAGCTCATGATTAATCAGAAAACGGTTATATTGTTCAGAGTACGGTTAGAACTGCTCAGATTTTTTTCAGAATACGGTTAACTTTGCTCCTTATCATCCGGAATGAGGTTCATCCGAGTCTTAATTTGCCAGAATCGCGTTCCTATGGCGCCCAGCCCTCCTTACCTCGGCTGATATGATCTAATATAACGCTCACGAACCTCTATGGGCGAAGTCCTGGATCATTAAGACCAGAAATATTGTAATGAAAAACCGTGGAGTGTTCCCTTAATGAACGCCATCACGCAGCAGAGGCAGCGCGCGCATAGGTTTGCGTGTGTATGTCTGTACATCACTCTGTGCGTCTGCCGGTGAGCAAGCGAACGCGTGTCGAGCTGGTGTGCAGATTACAGATAACTTAGATTACTATTTGTGATCACTGATTGTCTGCTACTGGAAAGGGGCTTTACACACTTATTGTCCAGTCTCTTAGCCTTGTACGTATGTGTGTACCATGTATTTACTCTTATGTGTACACACACACACACACACACACACACACACACACATACACCATAGCTTAAGCCAGCTACCTATTAATCGACCAACCTCGATGGGAGGATGAAAACCTGGGATTGGCTGTGCGCCGACTTCTGCACTCAAGATTCGAACTCGGGCGGGCCAGTACCTTAATCACGGCCAACGACGCTAGCCACTACACCAGGGAAAGCTTCACGTTCGTGTACATCTGCGTGCTTGTGTGTGTGTGTGTACGTGTGCACAGCTGTGTCCAAGTGCACACTTGAACGTATATTACATATACTTCATATATCTGGGATAATGTTTATTGGGCTTTATATTACGTTTGCGATTACCCCTACAGCGCAAACAAGCTTTCATTAAGCCCCAGCTTGGCATTGGTCAACGTTTAAGAGAGCTGCATAGTTCCTTTGAAGATCAGCCATAACCACGACCACACCTCGACGAGACACAGACCCACGACTCTCTGCCCTCCTCAGGATCCGACCCACACGCCACACGGACTCGAAACAGACATGGACAATCCTGCCCTCTATTCTCGACGACGTTGCCTGCGGGCTCCCACCGTGTAATTAACCTGTCTTCATCAGGCCTCGAGCAAGCTCTGATCAGACGCAGAGGAGGCTCTGGTGAGACCCATTCAGACCCCAGGCAAGATCTGAGTAGGCTTCAAGACGGCTTTGAGTAGAAGTTAAGAGACGCAGTGACTGAACTTTCCACTAGGCGGCTATGAAGGAGAAGGCTTTGATTAGCGTTTGAGCAGGCTTTAGCCGGATGTAACATGCTATTTCCAGACACCAGCCAGATCCTGGGCAGCCATAAGACAAGCCCCAGCCAGGGCCTAACGAAGCCATAGAAAGGGTGTGATCAGGCTCACGCTACGCTGCGGCCGCTAGGCCGAATTCCGCTTTAAACATGCTTCAGGTAAGCATTTATCGGGCTCTGAAATGTGCCCGTCCAAACCTTAATCAGTACCTCACCAGGATCTAGCTTCACCAGACTTTGAACTATGCTTCACCAGGCTCTAGAATCCCCAGGCTCTGAACATACCTCACCAGGCTCTAACCTCACCAAGCTCTGAGCAGCGCCTCACCAAGTTCTGAACAGTGCCTAACCAGGTTCTGGACAGTACTCTACAGGGCTCTGGACATTGCTCCATCACGTTCTGAATAATGCTCCGTCAGGGTTCTGAACAGTGCTCCATCAGGCTGTGAACAGTACCCCATCAGGCTCTGAACAGTGCTCCCACTAGGCTTTGAACAGTGCCTCACTAGGTTATGAACAATGCCTCACCAGTCTATAAATAATGCTGTGAACAGTGTCTCATCAGGCTCTAAGTAGTGCCCCCACCAGGCACTGAACAGCGCGCCATTGAGCTTTGAACAGCTCCTCACCGGACCTAATACAATGCCTCACCAGGCTATGAACAGTGCTCCACTAGACTCTGAACAGCACTCCCTACAGGATCTGAACAGTACCCCACTAGGCTCTGTACAATGCTATACTAGACTAGGTTATGAGCAGTGCCTCACCAGGCTTTAACAATACCTTAACAAGTTCCGAACACTGCTTCCACTATGGTCTTCGTGGTGCCCCACCAAGCTAAGAACAGTGCTTCACCAGGCTCTAAACAGTGCCCCATCGGACTCTGAACAGTTCCCTACCGTGCTTTGAACAGGGCCTCACTAAGCTCTGAACAGTGCCCCACCAGGTTCCACACATTGCCATACTAGGCTCTGAACAGTGCCTCACCAGCTTATGAACATTGCCTCGCCAGACTATGAAAAAGGACTTACCAGGCTGTGAACAGTGTCTCACCAGGCTCTGAGCAGTGCTGCTAATAGGCTCTTGATAGTTCCTCACCAGGCTCTGAACAATGCCTGACTAGGCTGTAAATAGTGCCCCATCGGGCTCTGAACAGTTTCTCACCATACTCAATACGGTGCTTCACCAGACTATAAAAAGTGTTTGAATTGGCTACGAAAACAATGTCCCACTAGGCTCTGAACAGTGTTTCACCAAAGCTGTGGACAGTGCCCCACCAGGTTATGAACAATGCCCGACCAGGCTCTGAACAGTGCTTCACCAAGCACTAGACAGTGCCCCACCAGGCTATGAACAATGCCCGACCAGGTTCTGAGCAGTGCTCCACCAGGATAAGAACAGTGCCTCACCAGGTTCTAAACAGTACTCCATACAGTTCTAAGCCGTCCCTCACCAGGCTCCGAATAGTGCTTCTCCGGGCTATGAACAGAGCCCCATCATTATTTGAACAGTGCTTCCATCAGGCTATGAACAGTGACCCATCAGTCTCTAAGTAATAGGCGTACTCACACTAGGGTCTGAACAGTGCCCGTAGAGGCTATAACTATTGCCTCACCAGGCTCTGATCAGTGCTTCATAAGTCCCTGAATAATGCCCCACAATGTTCTGAGCGGAGTCTCACCAGGTTCTGAACAGTGCTCCCCAAAGTCCTGAACAGTGCCTCACTAGGCTTTGTACAATGCTCTATGAAATTATGAGGAGTGGTTAACTGGGCTCTGAACAGTGCCTCACCAAACTTTCCATATGCCTTACACTTCTCTCGCACATGTAAGCACTGCTTCCCTAAATACCTTACATTCCCCAACATCTCCCCGAACTTCATTTACTCACATATTTTGCCATTCTGCACGAATGATCAGACAACCTACCAGGTGCCCCTTTCAGAACATACACTCAAGAGTCTCTTCTTTGCACGTCTGACAATTAGCACAAAATCCAGTGATGCCCGCATACCATCTACCCTCCTCACCCACGTATGCTTTTTCTTTTTTTTGTTGGGGACTCAAGGTACGGACAAAAGTCCAAATCAAGGCCGGACCTTAATTGAAATATAGTGAGGATTATGAACGGTTAAAAGAAGAGACAAGGGAAAGTATTTACGAATTTTGAAGGAAGTGAAAAACCTGTCTATTGAAATGTGCCAGGTCATAGTTATTTGGAAATACGTAAGAGGGTAGAGAGTTCCAAAGCTTCGAGGTGTTGGGAAAGAAACAAAATCTAAACCGGCCACCCTTGAGTCACCAACGGCCACACAGTAATCATGTGACGCAGCAACCTATCGAGTATTGCGTGGTCTAGTTAGCGGCGGGTGAACATAGGCAGCCAGCTCCCTGGATCAAAAACCAAAGTGATACCTATAGAAGAAGGAAAGTGAACCAACATTGCGGCACAAGGCAAGCGTGTTAAGTTTTGGTGTTAGCCTGGGAGTGTTTATAAGTTTTCGACTCAACTATGTCAAGTATGGATGCTGAGCTAGAACCACCCTAAATGTGAGAACAATACTCCATACATGGGCAGATAAATCCTTTGTATAATTGGAGCAACAGTTCAAAAGTAAAGGAATTTCGACATGTAAACAGGACTCCCAGGTTCTTAGAGACAAACTCATCTATTCCCGTAATGTGAGGTTTCCAAGAAAGAGTGGATGTTACAATAATATCAAGTATGTTCACCGAGTCAAGAGGTGGAATTACAGAATCGTCAAAGGAGAGAAGAAAACTGTTAAGAGTTTTCGATAGAGAGATGGGTAGAAATTGGGTCTTGAAGGCATTAAACTTAACCAGATTCGTCTACTCCACTAAGAAATCCTCTCCAAGTCTGAGATTACTGAGGAGGTTGTGCCGAGACGAGATGCAGACCGAGTGAATGAAGAAGGAGCAAAACTGAAGGATGTGGATGAATGCAGTATTCAGTCGTCAGCGTATGGGTGTGTTTGGTTATTTGCAGATGAAAATCGTTGGTAAAAAAGAAGAAAATGTATAGAGAACAGGACAAAACCTTGAGGGACACCGCTGTTGATTTAGAAAGGGAGGAGGCTCATCCATTAACAACCACGGAGATAGATCGGCCGGAGAGGAAGCTTGATATGAGGGAGGAAAGTGAGGGAGGGAAGCCAAATAAAAGGGAGCATAGAGATGTGACTCCGATGGCAAACCCTGTCAAAAGCTTTGGATATGTCAAGGGTAATCTCAAAGGAATCCCTAAAATTTTTCAGGGTTGATGACCAGACATTACTAAGATAGGAAAGAATATCAAGAGCGGATATCGCCTTACTGAAGACATTACTAGTGGTCAGAATGAAGACTGAAATTCAAGATGCCTGAGGAAGGATTCAAAGACTTCGGAAATGGTTGATGTCAAAGCAACAGGACGATAGTTCGATGGGCACGAACGGTCATCCTTCTTAGGAATGAGATGTACCAACCCATGTTTCTAGGAGGGGAAGGATCTGGTCTTTAAACAGAAACGGAAGAAACGATTGCGCAAGCACAGGTTCAAGTTCAGAGGTTCATTCTTTCAGGACACGGGGATGGGTACCATCAGGACCATACATGCACCTTACTTGTATCCAGAAAGAGAAATGCTTTTTGGGACAGTCCGAAAAGAGATTACGGGAGGGGCATAGGATTAGCAAGAGGAGCATCAGAGGGTGAAGGAATGTTAGAGTCATCCAAGATGGAATCAGAGGAGAGATGGTAACCAAAGAGAGTTGCTTTGTCTACGGGGGTGAAAGACTTGTAATGATTACAGGTAGTGGTAAATGCTGAATGGAAGTCGGAGTAAGAAGAGTTTTTCCAAGCCCAAAATGCCTGATCCCTTGCCTAAATGGCCTCAGAACATGGATTTGATGAAGAGGTCGTCTTGGAGAAAGAGGGGATAAGTCCTTTCATACTGGCAAGAATAACCTCTGTTATGCGTTTGGCGGAGACAGAAGCATCACCACATAGGAGACAGTAACTTACCCAAGGAAAGTAAGAAATGAATTCTCTTAAGTTATTCCGGTCAGTTTTTATCGTGTCAATTCTTAAGTTTAGAAGAGGCTGTTGGAGGGGGGAGATGCCATTAGAGTAGATACGTTTATGGAAGTGTGATCAGATGAACAAACTGGCGGCGAGAAAAACAGATTCAAAGTGTTAAGGGAGTGGTCAGAGTGGTCAGAGATATAGTTGGATGGGAGATGATTTGCTCTAGATCATCAAGAATGTAGAACGTGAAGCCTTCAAACCCCACTCTTTCAGTATAGGAGGAATTCAACTATTTCCTATGGTGAACGTTGAAATCCCCTAAGAAGAGGATCACGGCTTGTGGGTGAAAAGATGCTAGTCTCATGGAAGTAGTTTAGATAATCGAAGAAAGATATAAAATTTGTAGAATTATAAGAGTTATAGGCGAAATAGAGGAAAAGTTTGTTAGTCGGAGGACAGACCTTGAGCTACATGATGTCAAAGTTTGGGGACTCCAGGTACTCGAGGCGTCCTACAGGTGGGTTGATACTGGAAAACGCACAGACACCACCTTTGAACCGGAATCGTAAGTGAAGATTACAGTTGGATATGAAAAAGGGACAAGTGAGAACAACCGAGTATCAAAGAGAAATAAGATATTAGGCGAGGTGCCAGACAGATGGTGTTCAACAGATGAGAAGTTACTAGAGAGACCACGAAAGTGTATTCCCAATCACCTGTCCTTTTCCAGCACGCCACTCCAAAATATGTTCATCATTTTCAACATAAAAAAAAAAAATTTCAGATCACTGAGTACCGCATGCCCCCCAGTCATACCCTCAACTGCAGCATTTTCACCTCGCATTCAAATCACTCATCACTAATACTCGATCCTCCTCATCAAAATTGCTGCTATACTCAATCACCTCCTGCAGAACGCTCGTCTCTCTTCATTAATCCTCTCGTTTCCGGGTGCATAAGAATGTGGTCCATTTACATATTTACTCACTTCTGTGTGGGGCTCACTTCCTTACACTCTTTCACACATTCTTTCACATGCTACCCCGTCCTTAGCTATCGTCCTCACGCTAAACCCTGACTTTATCCCAAAGACATTCCTAAACAATTCTTACCCCTTTACCTTAAGCTTCGTTTCACACAGAGCTCAAACATGTAGGTTCGTCTCATCAAACATACCACCTAACTCTCCCTTCCCCTCATCTTGGTTACATCCACACACATTCAGACATCCCAGCCTGAGCCTTCGAGGAGGACAAGCGCTCTTCGCTTGGTTTCATTTTCTTAACACTTTGTGTCGCTTCAAGATACCTTGAACAATATTTCAAGCGGCTTGCAAAGTGTATTACACACATTTTTAGCACAGATGGTGAGATCTCATCAGAATCATGAGTCTTGTATACGTCAGGCCCTTTGATAGTCTGTTAATGACTTTACTCGATGCCTCAGCGTGTCCAGCTAATAGATATGTGTTACGGGTAGAGAGTTTGACACTCGTGTTGCCCCGTCTCTTAATCTCGTACGTGTGCCATGTCTTTTACTCCTACTTGTGTATACACACACACAGATACAGACACACAGACAAAGACACAGACACGCAGACACAGACACAGAGAAAAACACACACACCAACCTCAGCCAGGCAGCCATTTATTAGCCAGACCCGAGGACAGGATAAACACTTGGGTTGTGTGGCGAGACGGTTGGTGCGCCCAGGTTCGAACCCGGGCGGGCCCGACCCTGGGCAGGCCCATTATGTTCGTGGTTGCTATTTGCGTATTAAGGAGAGAGAGAGAGAGAGAGAGAGAGAGAGAGAGAGAGAGTATAAAACTACAAAACATTTTCGATCCATCCCTGACCCCCCCCCACCACCACCCCCTTCTCTGTACTAGCAATGACAACGAACGAAAGACGTAACCTTACATCTGACTACCATATATTTTGGGTATTCCTTCCCTTGACTATTTCACAAATCCTGACTTTTTTCACAAGCTATTCTTTTTCAAAGAGAACCGTCCGTCTGATAATTCAAAGTTTGGTATAGATGTTATGAGATTAAAATCAAGAACTGTTCGTTTGACCAGATCATTAGATTTGAGAACAAAGTGACAGTTATTGAAGTCAGTTGCGTGACTGAGTTCAGCTTCAAAACTGAAATCAGTTACATGAACGACTTCAGCTACATGACTTAAGGCAGTTCCATGACTGAAGTCAATTATATGATTATAGTCCATATGATGAACAATAACATAAACTGTTTTGTTTATTTTTTCCCCTGCTTAACTAATACACTCATTATATAAACATTCTTCACATGGTGATATATAATTACAAATTCGTCTAATATATCTGTCGGTTTGTTTCTCATCATGGGTCACAAGCACTTCCAAAAGGCTTGCCACAGCAAAGGGGAACATGATCCAACAGCATTGTATACAACCACGTGTGAGACGCTACTGTGTCGCATTTTCCTGAGGACGACCACTGTCGAAACGTTCATGAATATGTTTTTCATTGCTTCCGTACTTACTTTCTGTCAGAATGAACAGCATTCATTTGTCTGAGGAGAGCAATGACGATTTGAGAGCACAGGATCGGGATTTCTACAAGAGATGGAATGCATCAAGCAGTGAAGACCGTAAGGTTCCCATTGGATTGTTTGGCTGAGCAAGTACTTCCCGGGTCGTTGCCCAGGCGACGTAATGCGCAACGGGGTCACCCTTTTCGTGAGGGCACAAGCATTTAACTGAAAGGTGGAGTCAGATATCTTGCGATTAGGATCTCTGAACTGAAAGACGACCTGAAAGGTACACCTTCTGCCTCAACAATAATGAAACTGACGAGTCAGTGCAACACCAGCAGATGGAGAACGGTTGGAAGGACAGACTTGATCAACAACCTATCAAAAAAGCAGCTAGACGCTACAGAATTGGAGGCTCTAACACCTGGACTAAAATTCGACACAGGGAAGGACAGGAGAGAGCACGAATGGGGTGACATTGTTGTTGACACCATCCATGTTACAAGGTGATGGCAATGTCACGAGACCTAGCCATCCTAATGAAGATACCTTGCTGCTGTGAAACAATTGAGGGAAGGCAACAACACCTTTACATCCCAAGCGGATAAAGGAAGTGGCAAAAGTGACCAAGTAAACAAGATGAACCTCTTTTCGTCTGACGAAAAGACATAAGAGAATAGTGAGGGTAACATTGACAAACAGAGATCTTCAGTGTAAGACATATTCTGAAGAGGTCTGAGATGCACACATAGCTTATGCACCTTCTAAAGGATGACCCTAGAATACGAACCATAAGTAGTCTACCAAAGGTGTTTAAACCTGGGATACCAATGAGACCTACAACATCTCGCATATGTATCGTCCCTCGTAAACTGGGCGAGAGGGGCTTGCCAAACCTCTACCCTGAGCCATGGAACAATAAGCGGGTCTCAGATGATACACTCCCAAGATCTGGCCAGGAGGCTGCAAGAAAAGTTTCAGAAACAAAAAGACTGCGCGTTTCGACGTGAAGTCGCTGTTTACCAACGTCTTTACAGAAAGTGCGGTCCAGAGAGAGAAGAGAGGGTGGTCAACAACATGAGGGATGAGGACCTCCCCCTCCCGAGGAGTATGTGGCCGGGAAGTTCAAATGAACCACTAATATTTCCAGGTGCCTGAAGGACTGAGTATATCTAGGGAGATCTTCTCAGTAGGAATATTCATGACGTACTCGACCGTTTGTGTGGGAGGCCATGATAATAAAAGTAAAGATTTACCCCAAAGCCGTGGCGATGTATGAACCACCCGGGCAAGGCTGCAGGGGACGTTTATGCCCACCAACTTGTCCGTACTAAAAAAGGATAATAATTTAGTCGAGTTAATCATGTAACAGCATGAAGAAAAAGGCCGATGACTCCTCTGTGCTCAGCTGTAAATAACGTACTTATTAAAGACGATGATACAAAGGAAATTTCATGGAAAATATTTGACGAAATGAGCAAATCCACAACTAAGTTCATGTACACTCGGCTGACGATTTTGTAAAGACACTGAGGTTCATTTTCACACGTAAAGACAGAAGATAAGTGTATCGAGACCGTACATACAAACCAGTTTTCATTGTGAAATCAGGGAAATGAATAATACCCGAGAACTTAATGAGAAACAATACCTTCCTTATTCTTGAAAGAGCAAAAGCTTCTAGTTGTGTACCGACTTTAACTCTAGCGTTCCGCACGCGACAATCATCATCATCAATAACTATTAGTTACACAGACTCAAAACAAACACTACTTTCGCGAGACTTATTATAAAAAGGCAGATATTACACCTCAGGCTGGGAGCCTTTGGGTCCACAGAGTAAGAATGCTCCAGCCTCTCGGAGTCCGAGCCTCGCACCTGGTGAAGGAGCACTATTTAGGAAAAGAATCGAGGTCAAGCTGTGCGCCAAAGCCTCTTTTTGTGTCTCCCCCACGGCGCCGAGTCATCACCTCCCTGACTCTCATTCACTTACGCTTCATCGAGACGCTGGCATAATGGAGGCTCGACGCTGAAGGAGGCAACGTGAGAGAGGGTGCAAGTGGTGCCACTTGGATTATTTTGCGTTTTGTGATAGCCTGAGGCTGAACTGTAAACGTAAGCGAGCGACGTCATGCTAGTGAGGGAGGCAATGGATGAAGGGAAGGGCGGATGGGACACGAAAGTGTGATAGAGGAGAAGGAAGAAGAACTTTGTGGAGAGAGAGAGAGAGAGAGAGAGAGAGAGAGAGAGAGAGAGGCGGCGGAATGACTCAAGCCATCACTCCGCAGAGACCAATCCCACGTCGAGACACATCAGCCATAAAGTCCTGCAGGTGGACCCTCGACAGCGGTAATGCCCCGTGGCCCCGTAATTCTACCCCGACCTCTGCAGCCCCCCGCGCCTCGCCCCCCTCCCCTCACATCAGGGTCCAGGGTACAAATACATAGACAGACCCCAGCGGAAGACTTACCTCCACGCCCGTCGCTGAACTTCCGCCAGGGGGCCTCTCCGTCTGCGGCCTAGCAACTCGTGTGAGGATCAGGCGGTCACGGGCAAGGTCGTGCCATTCGACTCGTTGCTTCAGTAATTGCTGCACTCATATCGCTAGTTTACTGAACCAATAACTCAAGGAATGCCCATGCCTAACAAAGCTTATGTTCATGTCACATAATCTAATCACCAGTTTGTTGAGCAAATGTGCTCGCGATGCGTTTGGATTTAGAGACTCGAATCGTTCACTGGTTTCATGTTTAACAGTGCTTTTCACTATATCAGATCTCCATAATTTTTCAGAAGCACTATTTACTGGTTCAGTGAGACAGTACTTCATCACATCAGTGATAATATGACCCGGCGAATCAAAGCCGAGTTAAGATTTCACCAGTAAGCAAATTGTCTTCCTCAATCTATGTCCGCCGCCTCACTCGGTGTTAGTTAATAGGACATCAATTTAAGAAATCTAGCTACCCCCAGACATGTGATGCCTATTTAGCGTGAAAGTGATATCTGGCATTTATCCTAGTTCCCAGTTCAACGCCAGATGGCATCATAAGAAAATCAGCTGTTTTACGTTTGTCGTCTGCTATTCTGATATTTTGTTTTGACGCAGCATCGAACATGGATCAACGGGGAGGGAAGAAGTGATGTCTGCAGAAAAAATAGATTACACACAAAAACATCTGAAATACCTCCGATTCTCGAAAGAATCCAGAAAGGAAGGAGTTAATGGTTACAGTAACATAAAACAGTACATATTATCAAAATGGAATCCAAATACAAAATGATCCAGAGTAATTCAAACAGCAACAGACCAATGGGTCCCTTCGAAGATGTGTGTGATTACAGAAGATATAAGAAACTCACAAATTAGTGCAGTAACAACAGAAAGGTATACAGATATTTCACAGAGAAAAACCTGCAAACTGTTCACGTGACTTGGGAGACACAAATGATTATAGTTGAGGATTTGAAGCGGAATATCTATGAAGTCCAGTCTTAAACGTAACTTTATAGTACTACTTTCATGCACTCTTTCTGGTACATCTTTCAATAAGGGAGCAATCCTGTTGACGAAAAAAGTACTCATTCTCGTTTTTCGCCTCACTCATTGTCCTCGGTTAAAGATTTTCAGGTACCACTGTTTTGTTTATCTTTAGTCCGTTTATTGCTGATAGTAAGTCTTCGTTTTTTATGTCAATGCATTGCAGAAAGTTCTCCTTTCTTATCAGTGAAACAGGATTTGGGAAAAATTAGCTGTGTATTCGATCTTAAAAATAGAGGCATAAGAAAGAAAATAAGATTTTTGCCATGGCTTCGTTGTCTTCAACTAAGTCACCGTCTTCCGTAATCAGTTGACCATCTGGGCGGGTAAGGACTCTGTTCTCTTGCTTCTAGCATAACTATAAAATTCCTTAGATTTCTTTTTCTTTTTTGCTATTTTCTGCAATATTCGCTTCATACTAACGTTTACTTTGTCTCTACGCAAATGTACATAATTTACTCTGTCTTGTTTGTGAATTTCATATGGGTTACTTTCTTAGAGAACTGGCACTTATTTGTTTTAGCATTCCACAACCTTGGCTTCATTTTGGAGAAAGACCGTCCACGACGGACTGGCGCTTATGTTCGCTTTATTGCCTTGAAGTTTTTACTGAAGCTGATGCAAGCTGGGTTCATGTGTTCATGGACCATATCATCCCAGGTTCGCCAGTCAAGAACAATGCGAGGATCAATAAAATTTGTAAGGGTGAAATCTGTCATGCTGGTCAACCATTTGGAATGTTGAAAACAAGAATGATAGAGAGTAAATAAGTTTAACTACGGTTGATATGCATTAAATTCTACCTGCCGCCGTTCACAGCGCCATCCGGCATTGACCGACACAACTAAAATGGACCCAATTAGTGTTTTCTGAGTTGCAAGATGTTACTTTTGGTGGTACGTATCCGTATGGGGAGTTAATATCCTTACTTTCCATATCCTTTGGCTGAAAATCACCTTAAAAGTATTTTGTCGGTGATAACTTGTAGCAAACTTTTCTGCAACTCCAACGTCATTAACGAAATCCTCATTTGTGGTTGGAACTAAATCTACCATATTTTCGACGCTAGTAGCTGCCTCAGATAATCGGATTAACAGTGTGTGATATCAGGCAGATTTGGGTGGCGTCCGCGCCTCGAGCTACTGGAAAATATTTGAATATTTCAAGAAGGAATTGCGTCGTCACGTGACCTTAGCTGGATATAAACTTTATGGCCAAATATTTAAGACTACACGATCGAGATATTTCAAATTCCCCAAGTTTGATTTAGAATGATACGGTTCAAGTTTAGGGACACCACAGAATTTGATATTGAAGTTGGATGAAATGCATGTCGATAGACTCCTTAAATGTTGTTCTGGTGATCTAGAGTGGGAAGCAGGATTCGATTTGTTTTTGTCCATCGTATGAAGGCTTAGGTGTACGACAGGGAAATTAATGTAAGAGTCTGTGAAACATAAATCAATAAAACATACGAAAACCTGTCTTCGTTTAAGGAGCCATGTTTATCCTAACAATCGGCAGTATAGTCGAAATTTACCTAGAACATTGTTGATATCTTACCCTCTGCCATACGATACTGGCTGTGTGCAGTTGGAGGAAGTGAACACATTCGAGGAACACTGATCATGCCCGGGTACAATCCTTTAAGCAAATAAAGGCGCAAATCATCATATGTTTTTTCAGACGACGGGGAAGGTCGTTGATAGTACAGTTGCTAGGGAAAGGCAGGTGAGGTTTTTGTCGGTTATATCTATTTCCAAGAACACTTGTCTTAATGTGCACTGAATAGCTACTAAATTTGAATATTGACTGATTGTATTCTGTAATGTTGCAACAGTGTTCAAGGATTACGTTTATAGTTGCAGAGTATGATTCAGAATATCATAAACTATGTGACGACAGGCGATAAGCGTTATGTATCTATGGGTACATTTAGGGCTAATTGATTTATGAATATGTAATACATTAATCAATTACTGACAAAAAATATAAGACCTTACCCAGTAGCCAATGATAGTATATATATATATATATATATATTTATTATTTCTTTGTTCATATTCGCCATTTCCCGCGTCAGTGAGGTAGCGCTAAGAACAGAAGACTGAGCCTCAGGGGAAAAAGTCCTCATTTTGCCCCCTTCTCTGTTCCTTCTTTTGGAAAAGTGAAAACGGGAGGGGAGGATTTCCAGCCCCTTGCTCCCTCCCCTTTTAGTCGCCTTTTACGACACGCAGGGAATACGTGGGAAGTATTCTTTCTCCCCTATCCCCAGG
>JAYMFT010064376.1:0-14793 GCA_038088735.1 Panulirus argus | reverse complement strand
TTAGCTATTCCCATAATGTGGGGTTTCCAAGAAAGATTGGATGTTACAGTAATACCAAGTATGTTCATTGAGTTAAGTGTTCCCCTTCGTTCCATTCTCCATACCCATGTATGTAACAACTCCTGCCTTCCCTTCTCCCACACTCATCAGTTCTTCAAAATGCTCTTTCCACCTTCCTTTCACTTCCTCCGTTTGATTCAGCAATTCTCCTTCTTTACTTCTGACATTAACATTTCCACTCTTACATCCACCTCTTTCCTTTTTCAACTCCTTCCAGGGTAGTTTCTTTTCATCCAGAAACTTTTCACTTAACTTTCTTTCAAAATTTTCATCTACTCTTTCTTTGCTTTCCTCTATCAGCTTCTTAACATTCCGTTTACATTTACATTTACATATTCTTCCCTCCTCCTTTGCTGAACTTTCACAAGTACATTTTATCATGCAATCTACCATATGTCTTTTTCTTCTCTTTTACAGCATTTCTAATCTCTTCTCTTCACCATGCACTGCACTTTCTATCACTATATCTCACTACCTTGTATCCAGCTACTAATTCTTCAACCTTTAACTGTATTTCTGTCTCCAGCAAATGCATAGCAGAGGTTATTGGCGCAGAAATGGGAGCATTCATTCCCTCTTCCTCCATGATGACCTCTTCTTTTAATCCATGGTTCAACCATTCCTGTTCTGAGGCCATTCAGGCAAGGGATCAGGCGTGTCAGGCTTGGAAAAACTCTCCTTCATATTTCATCACTGCCTGCAATCAATGAAAGTATACTATGCGTCAGCCAAATCATTCTTTTATTCATAGGAAGCGCGATAACCTTTCCTCATCTTCCACTGAGAGGTCTTTCTGGTTTATAGCTAAGGGCATTGCTAACAACTTCTGTCGCTCTATCTTTCCTTCACTTTTACATTCTGATGGAACTACAGCTGTCTCTCCTATGGTCAAAGCAACTCTCTTTGGTTCCCAGTTCTCCTCTAACTCCACCTTGGATGACTCTTAACATTCCTTCACCCCCTGATGCTCCTCTTGCTAATACTTTGCCCCTCCCCATAATCTCTTTTTGGACTGTCCAAAAAGTGCTTCTCTCTCTGGACACAAGCAAGGCTTATGATCTTAATGGCTTCCATCCCCATGTACTGAAGGAGCGTGCCTCTGAACTTGCACCTGTGCTTGCTTGTCTGTTCTGTTTCTGTCTAAAAACCACAACTCTTTCTTGTTCTTGGAAACATGCAATGATACATCCCATCCCTAAGAAGGGTAACAGTTCTGACCCCTTTAAGTATCGTCCAACTGCTCTGACATCAACCATTTCCAAAGTCTTTGAATCCCTTTTGTTCAATAAGTCACTTGCTGTGGGAAAAGTTCCAGATGAATTTGGAGTTTGCCAATGTAACACCGATATTTTAAAAAGGTAATAAGTCACTGCTTGGAAATTATCATCCAGGTAGATCAACATCTGTAATTGGAAAACTAATGCAAACCATCGTTTAAGATAAAATTGTAAACCATTTACAGGACTACATATTAAAAAGCAATTCTCAGCATAATTTTCAATGAAATCACTCATGTCTGACATATCTCCCTGATTTCTTTTATAACATAATCAACATATATGACAAAAATAAAGCAGCTGATGTCATCTTATCTAGATTTTCAAAGAGCATTGAATAAGGTTCTACATCAAAGATTTCAAGCAAAAAAATTAAGTCACATGGCACTGATGGGGTTGCGCCTCAGTGGATAGGAAATTCAATGACTGGCTACAAACATAGAGTTGTAATTAAAGATCAAGCCTCAGAATGGTTAGACATAACAAGTGGAGTGCCACAATGATCAGTCTTGGGACCGGCTACCTTTCTCATATACATTAATGTTATTGATTATGGGATGCATTGCAAGATATCAAAATTTGGTAATGATACTTAGCTGGGAAATAAATCTACAAATGAACTTGAATGTCTACAGATTCAAACTGACAGACAAACTGATGGATTGGGCTTATAGGTGGCAAATGAATTTTAAGTGCAAAGTTTTACATAACAGTAGCAAAAATGAAAGGTCAAGCTACAGTATGAATTCTGTTGAACTGCAAAATGTAAATGGAGAAAGAGACTTGGGCATAATAATCCCTGGTGACCCAAAACCAGGTAAACAGTGCATAGATGCAGTGAAAAGATCAAACAAAATTCTTGGATTCATAGGTAGGGCCTTCAAATTTAAGTCCAGGGAAATCATCCTTACTCTTTACAGTTCATTAGTTCGTCCTCACCTTGAATGTTGTGTTCAGTTTTAATCAACCCGCCTGAAAAAGACATAAACAGAATGGAGAGAGTGAAGCGTTGAGTTTCCAAGATGATTCCTACACTGTGAAACAAATCCTACATGAGTAGATTAAAAAACTTGAATTCAGTTAGCTTAGAAAAAAGAAGGCTAAAAGGTAATTTAAGTATTCAAAATGATCAAAAGCTTTGATACTCTCTATCTATCAAGTTACTTAAAACTTGATTCTTTGTATTTCTCTTTCAGTAATAGTTACAAACTCATGGGCAAACAGTTTACTTGAATGAGGTGACGTCTTTTTCTTCAACAAAATTTTTAATATGTGGAACGATTTACCAACTACAGTGGTTGAAAACAGAACTATAGATACAATAAGAATAGACTTTGATAACATTTTTGCTTCAAGTCCACGTCTTACATATTTTTGCATTTCCTTTGAATTATTAAATCTTAACACACTAATCTGTGAGTTTCTGATATCTTCCTTTATCAAAAACAGCCTCAAAAAGACCCAGTGACCTGCTGCAGTTTAAATTCCTTTGTATTCTTTTGTAAAGAAAGCTTAAGAGATGGAGATCCATAAGTGCAGCACTCTCTTCCCATACTGTACAAATAGGTAATTGCATAAGTGATGAAATTGTGGGTGCAGGCAGTATATAAGTTTTAAAAGTTTTATTAATAAGGAGAAACTTAAGGAGAAAGGGCTCCATGAGTGCAGAACTGCCTCCAGATACTGTAAAACTGGTAATTACCAATCAGTGATAGCAGACCACTCAGTAGCACCCAAGAACAACTCTGGTCTTTTAGAGAAAAAGCGGTGTGACTACAACTTCAGTAATCCAATGTTGCAAGTAAGTGCAGGGAGGAGATATACATATGCCCCCTGTTGCAATTGGGTTATGTTCCCTGACAGTCCATCAGAGATATACAGAGTCCACAAAAAACCTTTTTCGTCTCCCCATACATTTTTAATGGAGATGTTACACTCACATTTTAGTACTCTGTCATCTCTAATATGGGCATGGAAAACTGGCATGGTTGCAAGGTTCCTAAAGTATTTCAGGTCCAGGTTTTGGGTCCATAGGGTCTTGATCTAAATGAAGCAAGACAATGATGAGGTGTTGCATGAAGCAGCAGCCTGACCATGCATTCTGAGTGCCCAGTGTGCCTTGAAATCTAAAGAGTACCCACATTTTCTTGCTCCCAGGCCAGAATTCAGGCTTTTTCCCCCTTAGCATGATAAGAGCCAACCATCTTGAAGCACGGGCGGAAGAAATACAATGTCAAGAAATGAAATTCCTAAAATGAAGTGGCAGCCAGAAAGAGTGAAGAAAGAACACCCTTCCCTCAAGATAGCCTGAGGCTCACCAAGGTAGGATGCTGGTGCTTTCAGTTAGAAACACTATTCTCAGTAATCAGATGTACATTAATTTCATCCTGAGAGTGTCATATGCTTGCACCTACAATAAACCTTAGCCATTTATCACCTTCAAAATTATATGGTGGCCAAAGAGTGTTTTTTGCAGACACTCTACTTAAGCCCCCTCTTGCAATTGGATTATGTTCCTGGACAATCCATTATACATCAAAACATCATAAGTACAGCAATTAAAACCCATAAAATAAGGGGGTTATTTTCTTGAACAAAAATGTTTTCAGTCTAATCCTATGGAAGATTTACACCCGGAGCAGCTTAGCATACCACCCATGTATAAAACTTTGTCACGACATAATGTATATGATATTTAATGAATTTTTAATGTAAAAAAGGTGCAGATGAGGGCTTCTGCTGCATCTAAAGTGGGATGGGTGGAGTGAGGGTTATGGGAAGGTACAGTGAGGTGCACTACGCTTGTCTACACTGCCCCTTGAATTATCTTATTCTGCAACTCTTGGATACTTGTCCCAAAATATGGTGATGAGGGCATGAGGTGCTATGGGAGTGGGATAGGGTCGACCAAGAGTTACTAGGGAGGCATACTTAGGCATGTCTATATCATTCTCTGAAGTATCTAATTCAGCATCTATCTGACATAACTCAAGTAATGCAGACTTTTTTTTTCCCGTTGGAGGCTTCAGTCTCGGACAAAAGTCCACATCAAGGCCGGGCCTTAATTGAAATACTGAGAGGATTATGAATGGGAAAAAGTAAAGACAAGGGAAAATATTTGCAAATTTTGAAGGATGTGAAAAACCTGTCCTTTAAAATGTGTCAGGTCACAGTTACTGGGAAAGACATGAGAAGGCAGAGAAATCCAAAGGTTCAAGCTGCAGGGAAACTAACTGTTATTAAAATGACCCACCCCTGAGATGCCAAAAGCCATGCAGTGATCACGTGATGCAGCAGCTTGCCGAGTATCATGAGGTCTAGCAAGTGGTGGGGACACACAAGCAGCCAGCTCTCGGGAGCAAAAACCAAAGTAATAACAATAGAAGAGGGAAAGTGAACCAACATTGCGGTGTTGGTCAAGTGGGTCAAATTTTGAAGTTAACCTGGGAGAGTTTATAAGTTGCACCATTTTTGACTCAACTCTACTAAGTAAGGAAGCAGAGGTGGAACCACCCCAGATGTGAGAGCAGTACTCCATACAGAGACGAGTCAATCCTTTGTATAAATGGAGCGAAAGTTCAGAAGAAAAGAAATTTTGGCATCTAAACAGGACTCCAAATTTCTTAGAGGCAGACTTAGCTATTTTATAATGTGGGGTTTTCAAGAATCAGTAGATGTTACAATAATACCAAGTACATTCATTAGGTCAGGAGGTAGAAGTACAGAACCATTAAAGGTGAGACAGGAGTTGTGAGGACTTTTCAATAGAGAGATGGGTTGAAATGGTCTTGGAGGCATTAAACTTAACCAGATTTCTTACCCCAATGAGATATCTTGTCCAAGTCTTAGTTTACTGAGGAAGTTGTGTCAAGATGAGATGCAGATTGAGTGAGAGAAGAAGGAGCAGAATTGAATGATATGGATGAATGCAGTGTGAGTCATCAACATATGAGTGTGCTGATTATTTGTGGAAGAGAGGATATCTTTGATAAAAAGGAGGAAAAGTCTGGGGGACAAGATAGAATCTTAAGAGAGAAAGCTAGATGTGAGTGAGCAAAGTAAGAGAGGAAGCCAAAAGAGGGGAGCTTAGAGAGGAGACCCTGATGCCACAACCTATCAAAAGCTTTGGATATGTCAAGGACAACAACTTAAGACTCCCCAAAATCTTTCAGGGATCATGACGAGACACCAATAAGATAGGAAAGAATAACACCAGTGGATCTTGCCTTACGGAAGCTATACTGGTGATCAAAGAGAAGATTGTGAGTTTCAAGGTGTCTAAGGATATGGGAGTTGAGGAGGGATTCAAAGGCTTTGGAAATCGTAGATGTCAGAGCAACAGGATGATAGTTAGAGGGGTCAGAACTGCCACCCTTCTTAGGAATGGGATGTATCAATGCATGCTTCCAAGATGATAAAATTTTGTTTCTTAAAGAGAAACAGAACAGATGAGCAAGCACAGGTGCAAGTTCAGAGGCACACTCTTTCAAAGCATAGGAATGGATGCCTTCAGGACCATAAACTTTGCTTGTGTCAAAAGAGAGAAACACTTTTCAGAGTGCCCAAAAAGAGATTATGGGGAGGGGCATAGGATTAGTAAGAGGAGCATCAGGGGATGAAGGAATGCTAGAGTCATCCATGGTGGAGTTAGAGGAGAACCAAGAACCAAAGAGAGTTGCTCTACTTACAGCAGACAGATAGAGTACCATCAGAATGGAAAAGTGAGGGAAAGGTAAAGTGTCAAAAGTTGTTAGCAATTCCCTTAGCTTAAGACCAGAAAGACCTATCAGTGGATGACAAGGAGAGGGCATTGCTCTGGACTGAATACAGGAGTGCTTTGCCTGACACACAATATACTTGCAATGATTGTGGGCAGTGAGAACAGCTGAATGGGAATAAGAGGAAGGAGAATTTTTCCAAGATTGATATGCCTGATCCCTTGCCAGAATGGCCTCAGAACAGGAATGGTTGAACCATGGATTGGAAGAAGAGATTGTTATGGAGGAAGAGGGGATACATGCTTCCATTCCACCTACAGTAACATCAGCTAGGTATCTGGTAGAGACAGAAGCATCACCACATAAGACAATAATTTACCCAGGGAAAGACAGAAAAGAATTTACTTCAAGACATTCCACCCAGTTTTGTTGAGGTGCCAATATTTATGCTTAGAAGGGGCTGCTGGAGGAGGACGTGCCGTTTAAATAGATAAATCTATGAAAATGTGATCAGATGGTTCATCCTTGTATGGAGTACTGCTCTCTCATTTGGGGTGGTTCTAGCTCTGCATCCTTACTTGACAGAGTTGAGTCAAAAGTGGTTCGACTTATAAACTGTCCCAGGCTAACTTTCAAACTTGGCCCCCATGCCCTAAAATGCAATGTTGGTTCATTTTCCCTCTTCTATAGGTATTACTTTGGATTTTACTCCTGAGTCTTAGAGAGATGGGTGAGTATGCAGTCTGTGGGGGATGACGGGGGAGAAGTGAGTCAGTTGTTGTTTGCTGATGATACACCACAGGTGGCAGATTTAAGTGAGAAAATACGGAATTGGTGACTGAGTTTGGAAAAGTTTGATAAAGGAGAAAGCTGAGAGTGAATGTGAATAAAAGCAAGGTTATTAGGTTCAGCAGGGTTGAGAGAAAGGTTAGCTGGGTTGCAAATTTGAATGGAGCAAATGGAACCATGGAAGTGGAAATGAATCATAGGGTGGGGGAGGGGGCAAAGGTGCTAAGAGCACTGAAGAAGGTGTGGAAAGAGAGAATGTTATCTGGGTGGGCAAAAATGGGTATGCTTAAATGTATATTAGTCCCAACAATACTATATGAATGCGAGGCACGGGATATAGATAAGGCTGACAGAGGAGGGAGGATGTGTTGGTAAAGAAATGTCTGGGGACAATATGTGGTGTGAGGTGGTTTGATCAAGTAAGTAATGAAAGGGTAAGAGAGATGTGGGGACAAAAAGGGTATTGAAACAGCAGAAGAGGGTGTGCTGAAATGGTTTGGACATATGGAGGGAATGAGCGAAGAAAGTTTGACAAAGAGGATTTATGTCAGAAGAAGAGGGAACATGGAGAATAGGGAGACCAAACGGAGATGGAAGGATGGAGTAATAAAGATTTTGAGTGCCTTGGGCATGAAAATGTAGGAGGGTGAAAGGCATGCATGGGATAGAGTGAACTGGAACCTTGTGGTATACTGGGGTTGACTTGCTGTTGCTGGACTGAACCAGGGTATGTGAAGTAGCTGGGGTAAACCATGGAAAGGTCTGTGGGGCCTGGTTGTGGATAGGGAGCTGTGGTTTCAGTGCATTACACATGACAGCTAAAGAATGGATGTGAGCGAATGTGGTCTTTCTTTGTCTGTTCCCGGCACTACTTTGCAAACGCAGGAAACAGCAATCAAGTATCAAGTCAAAACATAAAAAACTTCAGCACAAGTACCAATATCATCCTTTATTTTTCACGGGTGCAATCCTAAAACCCCTTTCATGAGGCTCCGGAAGCTCTGATGATATGCCCCATGCAGTAAAGGTTAAGGCAAGCATTTTGGGGGTTGATAAGTTCTCGACAATACTGCACTCTCTTTCATTCTCTGATGACAATACTGCCCTTTTGAAGAGAACTTCTCAAAGGCAGTGTATACTTGCAAGTGAGGTCTGGAGACACCATAGGAAAAATGATGACTGAGGTCAACTGCCTACCATGGTTTTGCTAGATGTGGTTTTGAGTATACACACTTAAAATAATGCATACCACTTTACCAACCACAGCATCAAGTTATGAGTATTCTCAGTTTCCCATGGCACCACATACACTGGCCAGCTGGAGAAGTCAGATGGTATGCATTACAGCACAGTAAGCTGGATGCTTTGTGGAAGTACAGAGGCCAAGTGCAGGGCATCAGAGCAACACATATTACTGTTATCATATAATACTTTACTGTTTTGTACATCATTTCTTTTTATTTTTATACAATAACAAGTTGTTTTTTAATCATAACATGCTTATTTTCAACCTTCATGTTGCTCTTACAGCACTTAAGGTATGTCTTTCAAGGGTCAATCCTATCTCACTTCCCATAGCCCTAGCACCATGCCAACCACAGTAGTGGAAATTGCAGGGTCTTCCAGGAACATAATCTCCATGGCTGGTAACAGGATGCTGTACTGATACACAGTACAAAATGGAGCAGTTCAACTCTGTGATTTCCAACCAACCTTTTGGCCAAGAAATGCTCTGTGGAAAGAATGTCCATATCATTTGATTTTCAAGGAAAATCCAGATTACTGTACTTTCTATGTATGTTGATCGTCAGTACTTTTGGATGACTATCATGGCACAGGAAGAGAAAACATGATCTGACTGGACCACCACATATCATAAGAGTTATTTATGCTCTAAGAGCATTTTTCTGGTTAAAATCTTGTCAATTCATGACCATCAACATCCAGACATAGTCTACACTTATACTCCTATTCTTTAAATACAACTTCTGTACCTAGCCCCTTTATGAGATTCACAGTATCTTATTTCACATCACCACAGACTCACTCACGACAGTCAGTAATTACCTTGTAGATTTCCTTTCTATTCACAATATCATGTTGTACAGTCCCATGCATTTATCTACACCACTCAACTAACCAGCCTATCATGCACATCAAATATTCCCTGACAAAGCCACCTCCATATCATTTTTATTTTGCCATTCTTTATTCTACAACACTCAAAAAGAAGTATTCCATAAGATAAAATTATGGCCTGTTTTATATAAGGAAATACACCTTCAAACTAAGAATAAGAATAACTGATAATGGATGACTTACATATTGAAGTATGACTGATTATTGTCACTTTCTGCAAACTTGTAGGCTGAGCCCTCTTCATGCTCCATCCACCATTGGATTGTCTGAGAAGTCATTTCACATTAAAAACAATAAAACATAATGTAAAATTTACACTGGATAAAAGAATAATGTAAGTCTTAATTCACTATTCTTTTAGTCTAATTCATTGCAATTGAGTGACTATTACTGTTGAATACTTTCTAAATGTGTTAAACTTTTAAAACTAACATTTATGCTATCATGTATCCAATTCTAAAAGCTCAGCATATAGCAAAATCTGTTTCATCCTATGATCATTAAATCCATTTCCATTTACAAACACTGCATCAATACCATACAATTCCCAATTTCAATCAAAGCTCCAGTATAACAAATGGGAACAATAATCATGAAAAAAAAAAAAAAAAAAAAAAAAACAGAGGTGAATTTGAGACAGACACTACATGAACATTAGTGGTAGAAAAAACAACCACTATTGACAAAGGGAGATACATTAAAATTGAATCATGAAAAAACATTAATCACGGAAGAACATTCTTAATTTTAAAAATGTAAGGCAAATATCAACTAGATTACAATGGCAAATGTATTATTACAGACTCAGCACAGCAACTACAATCATATTTCTACTTTCCCTCTTCCTACCTTCATTTATGCCTGATGTCACAAGCAACTATAATTAACATCATTAAGGAAATACTGCTGTGTCAGTTACCCATTAGACACACAGGAGGAAGGTATGGCCCTGTTCTTCCCTCAAGGGCATGCTCTCTATTTTCTGAAACTAGCTGTGCAATGGTATACATTCAGCCCATTAACTTAGTTATTGTCTCTGAGGCACTAATGACAATGATAATGAATCAATGGATAATGGCGGGATCCTGATAACATATAAATTGATCTAGACAATGAAATAAAAGAAATATGTGTGGAATATTCTAGAACAAGTGTAGGTAGGCTTACATGTAGGTGGCTCAAGTTACTGTGCAGTGAGTAAACAATACTGTATTTAGTATAAGATTCTGAATACTAAATGTATCTGAATATCATGTAAGTACAACATAAAGCATAAGTGATATGTTTGGAAATTTGGCAGTGTCAAGTGGGAAACTGTAGAATTTGGTGGCTGGGTTTGGAAGGTGTCTGAAAGGAGGAAATTGAGAGTAAATGTGAATAAAATCATGATTATTAGGTTTAGTAGATTTGAGGGATAGGTTAGTTGGGGTGTGAGCCTGAATGAAGAACAACTGGAGGAAGTGCAGTGTTTTAAATATTTAGGAGTGGACATGGCAGAGAATGAAACCACGGAAGCTGAAATGAGTCATGGGGTGGGTGAGGGGGTTAAGGTTCTGGGAGCACTGAAGAACGTGTGGAAAAGATTCTGGGAGAGCTGAAGAACGTGTGGAAAGAGAGACTGTTATATGGGAAGGCAAAAATAGGTATGTTTGATGGTATAATAGTCCTAACATTATTATATGAATGCAAGGCATGGACTATAGATAAGACTGTGTGGAAGAGAGTGGGTGTGTTGGAAATGAAATGTCTGAGGATAATTCGTGGCGTGAGGTGGTTAGATTAAGTAATGAAAGGGTAAGAGAGAGGAGTGGTCGACAGAGCTGAAGAGGATGAGCTGAAATGGTTTGGACATATGGAGAAAATGATTGAGGAAAGGTTGTCAAAGAGGATAAACATATGCGTCAGAAGTGGAGGGAATAAGGAGAATGAGGAGACCAAATTGGAGATGGAAGGATAAAGTGAAAAAAATTTTGAGTGATCAGAGCCTGAACATGCAAAAGGGTGAAAGGATGCATGGGATAGAGTGAATTGGAATGAATTAGTATACAGGGGTTAACATGCTGTCAGTGGACTGAACTAGGGCATGGGAAGCATCCGAGGTATGCCATGGAAAGGTCCATGGGGCCTGGTTGTGGATAGAAAGCTGTGGTTTCGGTGAATTACACAGGACACCTATAGAAGAGAATGTGAGAGGATGCAGCCTTTCTTCATCTGTTCCTAGTGCTACGTTGCTAATGCAGGAAAAGGCAATCAAGTATTAAAGGAAAAAAAATCCTATGGCTCATATTGAAACAATTTATTCATTGGGTATAATCTTACAGAGCCTCAAAAAATGTGGTGTGTAATTATAACAGACTGAAAACAAATACATGTGAGAGTTACATAACTTAGCATGGTGGTGGTCAAGTGCTAAGATAATGACATAATTTGTTATGTTAGCAGTGATCAGCACACCACCAGCTGGTGGACAAAATATAAATTTCTACTCAGCATCAAATAAAGTTTACCTATTTTTTTCTTTTTCTTTTCTAACTTTCTTGATTTTTTCCACACTTAATCATTATTTCCAGTGTTTGTGAGACATCACCAGGAACAGAGGAAGAAAGGCCACATTCACTCAAATCCAATCTAGCTGTCATATGTAAGGCCCCAAAACCTCAGCTCCCTATCCACAACCAACCCTACAGACCTTTCCATAGTTTCTCCTAGCCACTTCACATGCCTTGGTTCAGTCCACTGACAACCCGTAGACCTCTGTATATCACATCATCCCAATTCACTGTATGCCTTTCACCCTCCTACATATTCACTCTATCCTTCAATCTCCAATTTGGTCTCCACTGTTCTCCATGTTCCCTCCACTTCTGACACATATTATCCTCTTTGTCTTCCTCTCCTCACTCATTCTCTCCAGATGTCCAGCCATTTTAACACACCCTCTCCAACATTCTCAACCATACTTTTTTTATTGATATTTACTATTCACTGTTAACTTAGGAGACCAAAATCTCTTTCTGCATTTTCTGTTAAACCCCTGTAGTTTGGTTCCCCTAAATTTTGGAGGATTTCTTCGTTAAGGGGTTTCTAACACGACTGCAGAGTGAATGTGGTGAAAGAAAATAACTTAAAATCAGGTCACATAAAAGAGAAATATCAGAAGAACCTTTGTGCCCAAGAAAAAGCTTCCATACTGAAAACACTAAACACTTACTCTTCACTTGTCCTGTCCTCACTCCACTTCACCTGTGTTTTTGTGTGTAATTACCTATTTGTACTGTCCACTACATCAATCTCTCTTAAAAACTTTAAAGGTTGTAATAAGGTTACTTCTTACACTTCTCTCTTCCAAGGTTGGAAAATCTAAAGCCTCCTGCCTTTTCCAGTAACTTTGCTCTCTTAATTCTGGAACCATCTTTGTTGCCCTCCACTGGACCTTCTTTATCAGCTTTTTGTGCTTCTTTAGCTGTGGGAATCAAACTTGAGAAGCATATTCTAGTTCTGGCCTTATGTAGGATATAAACAGTATGCTAAATATTTCTTTATCCATATACTTGAAAGCTATTCTGATATTTCCAAGAAGACCGTGTGTCTCCTTAACTACTATCCTTAACTACTCTCTGGTGACAGGTTAGGGATGCTGCTTACTCCCAAGTCTGTCTATACTTTTCTATACCTTCCACCAGCTAGGCCACAGACTACCATGAGAGTTCTAATTTTAACTGCAAATTATTGCTTCTACAGCTTCACTTAATTTCATGTGTACCTTTGTCTGTATGAACACATGTCTTTGTTCTTTTAAACCAATCTTCATTCTCTATCTCTATTGATCAGCTGCCAAAATTCCTCCTTATGCACCTCCCTGCCCACTACTATTAAGATCTGTAAGTTTTAGTCCTTTCCTCTGAATGAACAGCAGCTGAAATTGCTCCTTCTGCGTCTCCCTACCCACTACTGAAAATAGGAAAAAGTTGAGAGCAAATGTGAATCAAAGCAAGATTATTGGTTTTAATAGTGAAGAGAGATAAGTTATTTGGAGTATGAGTATGAATGGAGAAAATTTGGAGGAAGTGGAATTTTCAAACACCTGGGAATGAATATTGTAGTGGATTAAACCATGCAAGTTGAACTGAGCCATAGGATGGGTTAGGGGGCAAAGGTGCACTGACAAATGTGTGGAAAGAAAGGTCACTGTCTTTTCTTTAAGGGCAGAAATGGGCATGTTTGATGATCTCTCTCTCTCTCTCTACATCTGATGCTAATTCCCTTTGGGAACCCCCATTAAGTGGGTGGCCACAGCATACACCATCCATGCATTCTTGCACTATTTCTCTCCTTCCAGTACTTTTCCACTGTATTTCCCCATGTCACAGGTGGTCTTCCTCTCACACCAACCTCTTTAATCGTACTATCATATATTCTCCTTGTAAACGCCTCATCTTGCATTCTTTCCACATGTCCAAACCATCTCAAAGTATTATGTTTCACCCAATGGTACTGTATGGATGCAATGAAGGGGCCTTTCATAAAAACATAGAGAAGAGGATGGATTTGTTGGAAATGAAATGTATGAGGACAATATGTGTTGACAGTAGGGTTGAGCAAATGGGACAATATGTCATATGAGAAGGGTTAATTGAGTAAGAAATGATAGGGTAAGAGAGAGGTGTGGTAGTTAGAGGAGTATGTATGAGAGAGCTGAAGAAGGTGCAATGAAATGGTTTGGACATATGGGGAGGATAACTAAGAAGGTACCTGTCAAAAGTGGAGGGAACAAGGGAAAAGGCAGAGACCAAGGAGGAAGTGGAAGAATGAGGTGATAGACATTGTGATGCAAGAGGACCAAATAAGCAGGAGCAGTGAGGTGTGTAGAGGACAGAGCAAATATGAGTAATATGGGCTGTCAATGGGACGAGTCAAGGAATATGAACCAGTTGGGGGAAACGAAGGGAAGGTTAGTGGGGCCTGGTTATGGACAGGAGCCTCAGGTTCCAGTGCATTATACATGACAACTAGAGAGTTGATGTGAGAGAATGAGGCCATTATTTCATCTGTTTCTGGTACTACCTCACTAACACAGGAATTAGCGAATGTGAAAAAAATATTCATAAGCCCCAAGGAGAGGGGACTGGGGGCTGGAAGATAAGGACCTGAACTAAAATGAAGACTGAAAAGAAGAACTATAGCCATACATTGGCAATTCCTCTAACCAAAATTCAACTATGTTACCAATGAATGTATTGCACATTTATGTATATGCCTTAGAATGAAAGCAAAGAAACAGTAATTATAGATATAAAGTAAAACCTAAAAATATGCAAATTTTGCTGCTACAAATCAAGCATAATATGTAAGTAATTCTTGCAACTAATATTTCTTTGATGATGCCTGTGTGGTAGCAATTTTGGTATGATCTCCAGAATAGTTTTATTAATGTGAAACTGGATTTTTAACATTAAAATCAAAGAATGGAGTCATTCAAAACCAATGAAATTACTAAAACATAATGAGTACACTAGAATGACAAAATTTAGCAAGTTTGCTTTCTCTCATGAATATATTGCTAAACAAATATACCATTTATCCCTGGGGACAGGGGAGATAGAATACTTCCCACGTATTCCCTGCGTGTTGTAAAAGGCAACTACAAGGGGAGGGAGTGGGGGGCTGAAATCCTCCCCTCCAGTTTCTACTTCTTCAAAAAAGGAACAGAGAAGGGGCCAAGGGAGGATTTTTCCTCTAAGGCTCAGTCCTCTGTTCTTAACGCTACCTCGCTAACGCGGGAAAAGGCAAATATGTATGAAAAAAAAAAA